>JBCJKH010017860.1:0-14116 GCA_039877255.1 Loriculus beryllinus | reverse complement strand
CGCCTCAGCGTCCCCGGCTCCCGATGGAGCTGTTACACGGTGCAGGAGCTCCGCGCCTCGGCTGGTGAGGTATGAGCAGTACATTAAAACCTCCCTTTTGTTTAACAGCCGGATTATGTGTGTGTGCGTTTGGGAGGAGAAGTAAATAGAGAGGTTTTCCCTTTGTAGAAGTTACAGGGCAAAAGGAGCGCTGTTGATCGGGGGTAAGAGTCTCTGAAGTATTGATTTCAAAGTGCTTTGTCCTCAGGGCTTCTGTGGATCTCAATACTAAATGTACTAGCACTGTCTTAAGGAATAAGGTGCTATCAGCTTCAAATCTCAGAAGAAAACACTGGCAGTGTTCAAGGCCAGGTTGGACGAAGCCTTGGGAGGCATGGTTTAGTGTGAGGTGTCCCTGCTTAAGGCAGGGGGGTTGGAACTGGATGATCTTAAGGTCCTTTCCAACCCAAGCTATTCTGATTCTGTGCTTTGGAAAAATAGTGCTGCAGCATCGGCTGAGGGAAGATGGGAGTTGGTGAAAGGTCTGAGGCTTAGATGAAGGGTCTGAGGTTTAGATGCTGTTCCAACTTTCAGTCTCAGTGCTGCCAAGATGAAGTTAGTGAGAAAATACAGGTGATCCATAAAAGAAGCTGTTTATAGGAACAGTTTATTGGTGATAAAACCAGGGCTAGGTTTGAAGTCTGCTGGCCCTTTAGTTCTCTGAGCCTCATCCACATACAGTGGCACACTGTGCAGTGAGGCTGCACATGCAAGTTGTTGATAACAAGGCTGTAGAGAGGAACTCACCCCAAATACAGTCAAGAGCCAAAACTGCAACAGCCAAACATTTCCACTGAGGAATACGACCCTTGCAATGTCCTTAGCAGCATTTTGGAGAGCACTGTGTTTTGCAGAGCAAGTACAGAATATCAATAGAGACAGGAGGAGTTTGGAGTGGCCTATACATATATTCAGGGTAATAGATGGATACCCATGGGACCATCAGGCATTTCAGGTCCAGTTCATCTCTTAACTCACCATTAGACACTTTTCCAGATGAACACACAGTGGGTCTGAAATGGAGAAGAAAGAAATGAGCAGTAGGAGGAGGGAGCAGAGTTTTTCTTTTGGGTATGGAAATTATTCTTCAAATGTCTTTGTTGACAGCTGGCATGTCACAAAATAAACACAGGTCTATTTGCAAGTAAGCAAGAATTAGCATAAACAGCAGCTGCTGTATTACCAAAAAACATGTAACAATAAAGAATTTTTCTCTGCCTTCAGAAACAAAGGTAGGTAGAAAGCCTGCATGAAGTAATGAGTTAGTTAACCACCTGTTAAAGCTCTGAGCACCAGCGAAATGAAAGAACTATTTGTTGATGACAAAAGCATTTTTTTGGAATCAGGATTTCTAATTAAAGCTGAACTTATGATAAAAAAAAATGTAATGTGATATTAAAAATGTCCTCTTCCTCATTCCCTCCCTCCCCGGTCAGGGCTTTCTTACACTTGCCTTCTTAGTTGCTTTCTGGCTACATCTAGGTAATTGTTTCAAATTTTCCTGAGGTTGCTTGGACAAGATTTCTTGTTCCCTCTTCTCCAGCTCCGTAACATATAAAGTCAGGCCATCAAGGCACATAATTGTATTTATGGCCAGATTGCATTCAGCAGGATTTGTTTATGGTTTTTGTCTCTGTTTCCTTCTCTGATAAAAGCTAGTTTGTAGCATACTGACATCATTGTCATATTTTGATAAAAACTAATGATCCAACACAGTGGTGAAAAGCAGAAACAAGAGAAGAAACAATTTTAAGTGCATAACTTTAGATTGATGATGCTTGAATTTATGGTTTAATCTGTTTCCCATGGAAGGTAGTTTACCTGTTCAATTAACTTTCCAGTATAAGCTGTGCATCTGGCTATGGGCAAGTTCTATAATTACCATATCTAGATTTTACGTGTACTTTAGCATTGTGGTCCACATCTGCTTTTCATTTCTTTGGAGCTGCAGTTATTTGTCTCTAATGTTTTCTGCCAGTAGGATATTTTTTAAAATGGAAGCACACTAAATAATGGCCCTATTTAGTGTTATTCTTTCCTCAAAAGTCAGTTTAACATGAGGCTCAATACACAGTGTCTTGAAATCAGTGTGAGTCTTTCCACATGAAGTTTTGGATTAGAATGGTTCAGAATCAGATCCTAATACTGCTGCTTATCACATTATTCACTTTGTTTTATCAGTCCATAAAATTATTTGAGTAAAATAGTACTTACACTCAGTAAAGTCATCAGACTTATACCAAACAGACATAATTTCACTTGGGGAGATGTGTGTATGCGCACAGCTAGGTCTGACAATGTGCTTGTGGCCCTGTAAAAAGTCTGTGTCAATGATAGCATGAGAGTTTAAGAGTTTCTTGCTTAAGGTCCCATGTTCTTGCCTTCAGATGTGCTTTCCTTTCTTGCTATTTAAGTTTAAAAATGTGTTTTGTTTTGCATGTATCAGTAGACGCTTGCTTTGACTGGGAAAATAGTTTTGACAAACTATCAATATTTTGTATGGGAAGAGTCCTGTGGCCCACGTGGAATGCTTTTGAAGCAGCACACATTTTTCATTTGATCACAGTTTCCTAGTATTTCTTCTGTTTCTGTTGTCGGCATCTGTTTTCAAGGTAACTGTATTTCAAAAGTATGCTATCATTTTGGTGGGAGAAATACTTCAAAAGCTTTTGAAATAAAAACCATATAAATTTTCAACAGTAGGTTTCTTTAACAAGCAGAGAGAACCAGATCTCATAGTTTGCATACAGATTGGGCCAAATGTTTTTCAATACCAGTCATTAAAAATACATTTCTATTTGGCTGTGGGTTTTTTTCTGAAAAGAAGTCCCTGCTGTTCCCATTATAGATGGAGACATCAGCATCACAACCACAGAGACCATAGTAATTTTATTGCAGTACCATTCACTGAGGGTTTTTTGTGGTTTTCCTGGAGTATTATTTTTGACCTTTTTTTTTTTTTTTTCCTGTCTGAAAACACTTGATCCACTATATCTATCTCCTGGTTAACTTTGTAGCTGCAAAAATGTCTAGGCATAACAGTGTGTATATAAGTAGAAAGAGACATAGAATCCTTATTTTCTGGCTATGTAATAAATTGAAATGCTTGAAGTCTTTATACTCCCAAAACAGACCTCATTATGGTAAAATACTGTCTATTTTGTTTTAGGTGAGAACATGATTATTTCTCTCTACTTACGCTCTTGGACTGTAATCGTTTCACCTTCTTCAAACAGAACCTCAGCCCATGAAGAGCTGTGTATGATCTGCATGAAGCTACCCCTGGAATAAGGTAATTTGCATACGAGCAGGAGTATCATCAAAATCTGGTCAAATCACAAGTCAAAATGGGAAACATTTGCCTTTTCTATTTCTGTTTTGTATCAGGCAGATATCAGTCTGATACCAGATTTAAGTTCAGACTACAAATAGAAGAGTTAAGATCTTGCCAGATCAGATACAGATCTGTATTTGATCCTTATCTGATCTGTCAAATTCAGATCTGTATCTGTATTTCTCACTACAGATACAGAACAAATAAAATACTTTAGACAGGAAAATATATCAAGGTGTGGAATGGGAGGAGGAAGAGGACTCTATAAAACCTAAATTAATGGAAAATACTCAAGTTTTTCTTTTGATTTTAGTAAGCATAGCATGTTACCCTTGGATTTAATTCTTTAGTGGACTGCGTGAAAGATCAAATGTGATTCAGTGTGGACAGTGCAAACATCTGTTTCCTGCCTGTGTTGTGTTCGTAATACTTTCTTCCCATGTAAGATTGGTGGGACACTAATCACTATGGTGATTTGTTTGGGTCAGAAATTATGCGGATGGCTTGCAACATAAGCAGATGGAACACAGTATGAATTCAAATGTGATCTGTGTCTGGACACCGATTTTCTTTTCAAAGTGAATCTTCTGCTCTCTAACTTGCAGCTTTGGGTGTTCTGAGGTCTTTTTTAGACTGTCTTTGCTTTTTTTGCCCGCATTCTTGCTCAGATTTGCAATACTGTATAGCAAACAATAAAAAACTTCTGCTCTTGGATCTCAGGCAGCTGAGCTTCTCTATTTGTGTCCTTTACTCCTGCACTAAAAGAGGAAAAGCAAATATTTTTTTTCTCCCATCAATTTACTTGCAGTCTAAGCTCCTCTACAGATTTGAACTCACACAAAATTTTTACAGACTATCGTGTCTAGAAAATGACATTTCTCCTGCACCATTTCTTTTTCTTGTTCAGGCAAATTCTGGCTCTTGTGCTCACTAAGGTGCTGAAGTTGTAGGTTGACAGTATTGCTGGGCTGGTGCAGCATCATCACTCACTAGACACTATAAAGATGTATTTTAAAGATTAAATTATAGCTGACCAAACCCAAGGTGTTTTCTTACTGCTGGAGAGGAGATGTGTGGGGAGTATAAGTTTTTTGTGTTCAAATATATGTTGAGCTGGATGAGTGACAGACCCACAAAGGCAGACATGCACACAGGAGACAGCTCATATTCATGACTGTTGCAAGATGATACACAGTTTCTACAGAGAGACACCATGCTGCTTTTCTGGAAACCAGTTCTTCCATCTATTGTCAAAGCTTACTTTTCGATCTGAATACTGTAAGGCTGGAGTGTTTTGGGTTTTTTTACTGGACAATACAGGCCTCTGGTATAAAAGACGTATTGCTATGCTTGTCATATGCCTGATTTTTTTAAAGCTGTGTTTTTAACAGTCTTATTCAGGAATACTGGATTTATATTTTTGGATCAGTTCATGACTTTGGACATGACTCTGTGTATGACTTTGGATAAGTTTCTTAATGGCTTTGTGCCTCAGTTTACTTTTCAATTACAATGTTGTTTATTGCCATTCTTGGACATTTGCTGAACTGCCATTACGAAGTGCCCATATAGAGCTCATTGCAGGCTTTAGAAGGTCTTAAGTCCTTCCAGCTTAGTGGAGATTTATTCCTTACTGCCGTCAGAAATAAGGGAAGTCACCCCTCTCACTGTGTCTCGATGACCTTCAGTGTCTTATTACCACAGGAAGAATCACACAGCAAAACATGGAACTGAATGCTGGTGTCTTGAATCTTAGTGCATTAACCAGACCACAGCCTCTCCCTTCTCCACTTCTGTTTATTTTTGCAGCTGTGCTCTGAAATTTATTTGATTTTCATTGAGTTGTTCATGTGAGTACATCTTCATGCTGCAGCTTTCCCCATGCCATCACTTCCTTACCCCTTAAGAACTCAAAAAGGACAGGAACTGGCAAAGACATGGCAGCACAGACAGAGGTCACTTGCTTTGCTCATATTTTGGCTTTTCCTGCTCTTTTGTGCTTTCCTTTCCACTCTGCCAGTCATTCAGTTGAGGTTTTTATTCTGCTGTCTAGCTTCCTTCCATGAATAACTTCACTATCTGATAGGGTCCTAATAATTCACTGCTTTTTTATTTTAATGAAAAAACCCTATTCTCTTGATATTGGGCCTCCCAGAGCTGGGAGCATGCAAGCCCCTTCTCATCTGCTTGTTCTCTGAAACCCATATTCCGCAGGGATTCTGCAATCTATTATTCTTCTCTCTCTGCCTCTGGTGCCGCAGCTGATTTTGAAAGGAGGCCACTTGAAAAGAAAGAGCAGCAGCAGTATGGCTTATGAATTCATGGCACATTGCTTTACCCTGAAGGATATATTAAACAATAAGCATTTTTTAAACAAAGACCTCCAGTAACCTCACCACAGGCACTGACTCTGCTGATATATTACTAATTTTAGGCTTCAAATTATCTGACAGAAATACCACTTGTCTGCTCTTAATAGTTGGTTATCAGAAAGATACATCCTCCTTCAGGAGTGCTACCTTCCTTTCTTATCTGACTGCTGATAGAGTAGAGTATAAACTTGGGTTTCTGTAGATGACAGCAGCCCAATATTCAGCATAAGAAACAAACCTTGTCATTGAAGCCCACAAGGACAATAATGCGAAGAATAAATACTATCCAAAATTAAAAATGGTTAAATATGAGGAGTCACATTTCTGATAAACAGTAAATATATTTCCCTTTTCGTAGTCAGCATGTAGGTGAACTACTTTGTCTTAAACTTTCCTCAGACTCTTGCACAGAATTGCTGTGTCTGTTTATACTTTTATTTTTATTTATTTTCCGAAGGCAGTAAACATTTATCATTCGTCTCCTAGAGATTGTGCCAGGCATTTACAGTAGGCAGAATGCTTTTGGATTATAACTGGGAGATGCTGCCTGTAATTATAAGGTGTGATTTTAAAAACATTTGGCATTGTCCAAATTGCACTCCTACAGTACATGGGGAGAGAGGTTGTCATTTGAATATCTCCAGTTACTGTGCTCGAGAGCCAAGACCCCTTCTAGCCACCATCAGCAGGAATGGGTTTGTACTTCTGTTCTGTCCCCAGCATTAGCTGACTCCTGCAATTTGTGCATGGTGAAGCTGTGGGAGAGAGTGGCAGTTGCAACTTCAGCCATCTCATAACCAAGGTTGAGCTTCCTGAGACAGGAGATGAAGGGCTGCAAGTCCTTAGAAGCTGCAGGGTCCCTCTGGCCATAGAGAGACATTTAACCGTTTAGTAGCTGGCATGGGTAGGAGAGAGTCGGGAGTGATATGTGGGGAATAGCAGGGTGAAGTCTCACAGGAAAGGCCATGATGACTTTCTCCTTGGATATATTTTGTAATGCTTCTAGCTTACAAATAAGCTCCAAAGACTTGTGGCCTTTGTTTAAAGGGGTGAGGGTGGAGGGGAGGGATGGGAACCTTGCAATTAGGCAGTACTTGTGATATATGACATAATACAGCTTTGTAAATTGAAATAACCTCATAGCCACGGTTGTTTGATCAGCTGAGTTTGTAATCAGTGTTGTTAATCCCTTCCATAAACACACAGGCAAGGCTGGATTTCCCTGAGTTAGCCTTTTCACATGACTTGGAAGGGAAGACTGGTCTGTGCCTATTGCATCTGGGTGTAATTCTTAATGCTTTTTCCTGAGTGTGATCATGCTAAACTACTGCCTTTCCAAAAGCTCTTTGGTATCATAGCACTGATACTATTTTAAGACATAAAATGCTCATTATTGTTAAATACAAATTACTAATATACTCAAGAAAACAGGCTGTATTTCAGGGCAATTTTAGCTGTTCTGGATTTTGGGTAGACAGACCAGGGCTCTCTCCTAAATCTATGTATTCATCAGTGTTAACTACAATTCCTGCAGCTGTGCCACTGGAGTCACATTGCAAGATTATAATCCTGTCTATGATATTGTTGTGTCTCTGTTTTACACATTAGGTGGAAGGTACATTATTTCCTTTCTTTGATGTATTGATAAATGTACTATTAAACATCAAACAGGTTTCTGAATTCCGTCTCAGGGGTATCAGAGACTTGCTTTGTGCTGTAGAGCTGTAGTTAGCTCAAGGTTCCCTATCCCTTTGCAGCCTTGAATTGCAATTTATGCTGTTGTGAGAAGAAGAATGTCATAACTCTACTGTGCTCATGGAGGAGTAGGCACAGTCTGATCTCTAAAGGGGTTTATGGTGCAGTTACCAAAAGGATGGGTATGCCTATGCACACAGAATTAAGGAAAAGTTGTGCAACTTGCATTCACACTACAGACTACAGAACTGAACTTCCACAGAATTCAGTTGTGTCGCAGGCCTTTGTTAGTCTTAGATGTTGCTGCTTCATTGCAGTCATGAAACTCCTATCTTTGCCCTGGTGAACAGGCTCGAAAGTTTCACATTTACAGTGTGGTAATTATTTTAATCATATTATAATACAGTGAAAAAACTTTAGTGAAGAGAATAAAGCCATATTGCTCTTCTTGGGCAAACTTTTATTTCCTTTAGTGTTCTGTGTTTTGTGTCTTATTACCTGGACCTCTCCCACTAATAAGCTTTTAATGACTGTTCCCAGTGATACCATAGCAGCAGATTTTTTGCATGCTGTCTTTGTTTCCTGGAATAAAATCAATTAAGCTCTTTGTCTCTATGACCCCATCTTGTATTAAGGCTCAGCATAATAATTAGGAGCACATTATGGTGTTCATTCTTTTATAATAGTTGGTTCTACAGACACTGGAGCAAGTCAGGTGTCAGTGCAAAGATTAACTTCAGTACAACACAATGTAGTATGTGTATTAGAAGTCTTCAGTGATCTAATTACTACACTTACATGATTCACTTTTGCAAAAGTGATTTAGTGAGCCTTTGACAGATTTCCACAGCCTTCTCGATTTTTTTATTATGTATATATTTGGACAAAGTGGACGAAGTTATTAATTTGCAGCAAGTAATTTTGAAGATTTTCACAGGTTAAAAACTGGAGCTATTGGAAAGATGCTTCCAGAATGCCATATAGTATTTCAACAGGCATCAAAAGTTTCTTTGTTCCCAAATTAACTTAACTCAAGTTGAGCACTTCAAATGGAAGCTTTCTCAATATGAAGTTTTGCAGAAAGCTAGAGGTTTTTGTTTGGTTTTTTTTCTGTCACAACTACTTCAACTTATTTTTGACCAGCTTTACAGAAAATGTTCTTGAAAATGTTCTTCAGTCACTATAGCTAATGACACTTCATTGGTGTAGAGAAAATCATCACTCCCCTTTGCATTCTTTTTTAGAATACCTTTTAACTTTCAGCAGGTTATGGGACATAATTCATCAGATCCTGCCATATTTTGCTGCTAGTTGGCTGGATGTTAGATGATAAAGAGAATAATACCAGTTCCGGACATTTCACAGGAGACAGTTTTTACTAGGAATTTCCTTTTCTCATCAAATGCAGCACATGTGGTTCTTCTGTAATAAGTCTGGTAAGCAACTAGGAGAAGAAAAAGGGTAAAGGATCATTTGACTTCAGCTTCTTCACTTGTGATACAGAAAAGTGGTCCTGTCCTACAACTATCAAGATTTAATTAAAAACATGAAAAAAAGAATGGAAACGAATTGCAGACTTGGTCATGTTGTCATCATTTCTGCCTTTTCTGTTTCTAGAATATTGAATAAATTGTTGTACTTGCTGTGATAGCCTCAGTTGAAAACTTTGGTGACATTTCACTTTGAAAAAGGAATTCATTGTTCCCCCAAATGTATGTTCTGAAAGTCAAATTTCCCTTTCATGTCTGTAAGGAAAATTTTCAAAGAATTTTTTTTTAATAACAGACAGAGCTATTCGTAGGCCTCCATTTTCTTCTGAAAACTCTGGCTTTGTTTTTGACTGGAATATAGCTTGTAAAAATGAACAACAAAATCTCTGGACTCCAGGCATGTCTTGCCTCACATACTGTGAGAAAACTGAAAACTGGGTTTAACTTTCAGTTTGCCATGGTGAAGGGCAGCACTTTTCTCAAAACATGGAGGGACCATGCCCAGGACAGAATCATGAAAGAGAGTCAGCTTTTCTCACCTTTGCCTCTGCCCTCACCACCTTCCCTATCTGCAGCAGTCTGACACAACTCATTGATCCTGCTGTACCTCCTAGATCAGGTAGGCCAATAGAAATAGAAGGTGACAGGACACCAGTCTTTACTACTCCATCACTTCTCAGCCCCTGTTTTCAAACACAGTGAGACCAGTGACCTAGGCCCTAGCCCCAGTATAGGTAGTGATGGCAGAAGGATGGGGGCATACCTGATGATTGTGGGTAGAGGACTGTAAAATACTGTATAGATACAGGGCTGTGTTCCTCATACAGACTGAAACATTAAAATGTTGTCTTTCAACTCCACAAATACCATCTGAGAGTAACAGCTCTGCTTCTTCACACCAAGCAGTGGTTCTTTTCCAGTTTGTATTCTGGTCTGTTTACCATACAGCCTGATCTTTGTGAAATATTTGTGATACAGAGAGTGACAACAGACCTACAAATTATCTTAAACTCTAGTATTTGTAGAAATGTTGTTTGGTTGCTTTCAAGAGCAAGCGAAGATGGAGATAAAGTCTCTTTATCTGAATCCTGAACGCTTCTTGGGAGACTATGAAAATAAGGGAACTGTGGAAATCGCTTAATCAGATCTTTACTTAGTTTTTTTGCCAGACTGGGGGGCTTCTGCCCAGAACCTATATGAAAGAAGCTAAAAAAGTGCATAGGTGGCAGGAACACACTTCACTGCAGTATCGCTAATCCTGAAATTTGGGCTAATGTTGACTGATCTAGTCACCAGCTATCTGGGGTGCATTTTACAGAAGTAGAGCTTTTCTATTCAGATAGGCAACATTTTTAGCAGAGAAAGACATGCCTTTATTGAAAGTGTGTTTTGGAAGGGGAGGAATGTTTTACTTTTTCAAGTGCTTTCATAGCTCACTGAATCGGAGAAGATGCAGTCTGGTCTCAGGATGGGTATTTAAGTAGGCAGCTGCCTGCCTTCTCAAGCACCTTGTGCAGACTCAAGATCTCATTATTTCTAGACAGGTACCTGAAAAGCCTTCTTGCACTGGCACAAACTCTCAATTATGAGATGGAACTAAGAAACACCACCATGTTTTAAAGAGGAATTGAGTTGTGATTATTCTGTTGATGCTAAAACTTGCTTTGATACAACAGCATCCCACGTTACAGCTACTAAAATTCTTACAGGGCTGTACAGTCTCCTAAGCAACTGCACTCTCTGCTAGCAGGAAGAGATTATTTGCTCTAGAGAGGTGCAGAAAGAGCCTTTGTCTACTGGTGGTTACAATAGTTGAAAGGAGAGTAAACAAAATAAATATGTGTATTTTAATAATCTTTAATATATAGGGGATCTAATGGTGGTAAATGCCTGAAAATTGTGAACAATGAAAGAGAAAGTAATCTTGTGGCTGCAACAAAAGTGTTACTTTAACACTTGTAGACCTGAGCATACAGCTGGAAAAGAATAGTTTGTGACTTGCAGCATAAAGGATATCGCAACAGTTTGCTGTGTTGAAGAACTGATGGAGCAACGTTTAGAAGATCCTGATAGGCCAGTACAGAAGTGTTGATGGAATGACCTGTAATTCTTTTTGCACCTTCCCATGATAGTCAAATCCTGCTTATTCTTTCATAGGTGATGACACTGTTGACATAAATTGATCTTTCTTGGCAATCTCCACCTAGTTCTGTTTTATTTATTCTGTATATTTCTGCTTTCCCACCCTGAGTTACATCCTAAAACTTTCAAATAAATTAGATCACTTGTTATCCTGTAGCATTTCCATTTCATAACTTTTATACAGGCTTCTCTACACAGTATAAATCTTTTTGTTTTCCTTAATTAACATTAAATGTTTCAAGTCTAGTTATTTTTGAAGTCCCTTGAAATGAAGTGACAACTGTAACTGTGCTATTCTGAATTCTGATCATTATATTTCTCTAAAAATAAAAGCTTGATATGAGATTAATTTAGAATTGTGCACCTGGGGAACCTCTGATTGCTGATTACTTTGATTTAAGACTATTAAAATATTCATAGTGAACATGCCTCTTTCTAGAACCTTGCACTGAGGAAGAATTTCAACTCCTTGAGGACTGGAAAGCAGTAAGTGTGTTTGTTCTTGTGCCATGGCACAAACACGGGTTACTTAGGAGGGTGGACTGTCTCAACTGGTGGGACAGATGCAGAATCAAGACATTCCTGTATAAAGCATTATAGATTGTGAACTTTTCCCCTGAGAAAGAAACAGTTTGGTCGTGAGAGCAACTCTAGCAGAAGGGAAGGACCTAGTCCTGGTAAGACACTTTGGCTGATGCAGGAGCCTATGCTGTGATTTCTAAGCTTGGCCTCCTTACAAACAGCAACATCACAGGTTTTTATACCAGTCTCTGGAGGTCTCTTTTTCTGAAGTTTTCTGCAAATCCACTGAATGTGTTGTCCATTTCATGAAAATGCCAGTATACATTCATGCCTTGAAGTTGTTCTTTGTTATTCAGTAGCAGTATAAAGCCAGAAGAATTGGTACCACTTGTGTATGTGTGTATATATATATATATATATATATATATATATATATATATATCCGCTGCAGGTACATGTGTTTATTGCAAGGGCAGTAAATAAATGTTTATTGTCTTGTTTTCAGTAAAACTAAAACTGTGCTGATATACTAAAATAGCAGCTATTGTATGATTCTTGCTGAAGAAAGGTTAGAACACGTGTTGGAAGGAGAAGAAAATAAAACAGTCTAGAGGAAAACTAGGTGTTCAGTGGAGAGCTACACATTGTAACCCTTTGTGCATTTGTCAGACATGGGAATGAATTCAAATTCACAATATATTGGATTTTTACTTGGCTTCACAGATTGTTTAGTATGTGGCCCTATAATAACTTCAGCTGTCTAAATACAGCTTAAAAACTTAAGGAAGTTGAAGGTGTTGCCATTTTCACGTATGAAACCATGAAAGCAATGGAAAAATAATTATTTCTTAAAATCCTTTTGCCTCCCATTAGTGCTTAGTGCTTAGGCACTAGAAAAAGTTAGGAAAAATAATTAAAATGCAATAAAGTTCAAGCAGAAAAATAAACTAAAGAGCTGAAACAATTATCTCTTTCCTGCAAACAGTGCACAAGCAGCATGTAGAGCTACCAAACAAATGATTCAAGTAATTTGGTAGTGTTTTAGGACACTGAGAATTTTCAGGACCAAATTATGCCCACTATGATGAAATGCCACTGACATTAATGAAGCTGAACTCAAAAAGAATTGGTCATGTGTGGTGATCCTAATGATCTGTAGGTTTTAGCCTGTAATTTTTAGCCTGCCTTAGCTAAGCATTAGCAGCCTGTATACTGTATACTTCAAGATTAAGAAGTCTCATTGTTGAAAAGCTGTTGGTTAAAATGACTGTTTACACACCCATACATGCACACATAAGCAAACCAACCCATAGTTCTCATCTGATTACTGCTGGTGTTGACTAACCTTGCTGTTGCTGCTGGTAAGAGAATAACTGTGTTAGAAGCTTCCATCATTTCCCTGGAAATACTTTTTTCTTTCCACTGACTGCTCACCTTTTCAGCCTAAATATTTATTGGTTTCAGTATTGTGGTGATGTATTTCTATTTGGTTTTAATTTCCTTGTGCAGTGTTTCAAATGGTACCATAAGCTATGAATGGATTGGTGTTAAATTACATAGAGGTGCCACATTGCTCCTGAATGCATGTTTTTGATGAGGTTATTAAAACTCTGACAATACAAATTACTATAGCAACAAAACCCATAAATTCCCAGCCTATTCCAACCTCTGGAATATGAAAATATTTTAGAGCACTCAAACACTTCACAGTGTAGCACAGCTCATATGGCTTGGCTTGCAGTTCCCCACTGTGTCCTAAAATATATCAGTATTCATTGGTCCTCAATCTCCCAAACAGGCAAGAAGTTGTGACTTTGTTCTTTTTTTTTTTTTTTAACATAAAGTACTTGGTCCAGCTCAGTTCTTTGATGATGACTTACTCTGTGACCTTCAGGTGATAGTTTGAGTATGGTACTTAGACAAGTAAAGAAAGAAACAGATTTCTGACCAGGATTGTCTCTGATGGTGATAGTGGGATGGGGCTGTACATTGATTACCAACAAAGAGCTAACACAATAACTTGTTATATTTGTTTTAATATTTCAAGAACTCTGTTTCTGGAGTAGTCTCGGTTGTCTAAAGTGCTGTAAAAATGCTGTAAATACTCATTTCATAAAAGGGTATTAGTTAGCAGGTCTTAACACAGTGCTGAAATCCAAAAATTATTGCTTTCTAGTAATGGAAAAGTTAAAGGATTAGGAAAACTGCTTCTATTTCCCCCAACATATTTCACAGCAGCTATTTTACTACTAATCAGCATTTGGTGATCGTAGCTAATTCTATTGGCACCTATCTTTTATGTGCTGTAGTGTGAAGATTGAAATTAAAAAGCTCTCCATGTTCAGATTCAATTTGGTATATATATTTAATGTCAATTCTGCAATTCAGAATGTTTTGGTTGGGCGAGATAATGTATGTATCTGTAGGAGGCAGACTGCCGCGCATTCAGATTTCCAGATGATGTCAAACTTGGGGTGCAGTTTGATGCACTGGAGGGCAAATGCCATTCAGATGAGCTTAGG
>JBCJKH010017857.1:0-12731 GCA_039877255.1 Loriculus beryllinus | reverse complement strand
TGCCCCTAGTTGGGTGGTTCATGGTAGGGGGGGTTTGGGGAGGGGCCATGGCTGTGGGGATATAGGGGTCCCATGGGTGGGTTCATGGTTGGTGGGGTCCATAGGGGTGTCCAGGTTTGGGGGGGAGTCTATCACTGGGAAGTCCCAATGGAGGGGTGTATGTGGTTTGGGACCACTGTTGGGGTGGCCATGGTTGGACATCACCATGGAGGTGCCCATGGGTGGGATGGGTGCATATTTGGGAGTGCCCATAGTGGGGTGCATGGTTGGGAGGGTCCATAGGGGTGCCCGGGAGGGAGTTCCATCAGTGCGGGGTCCTCATGGAGGGACGCACGTGGTGGTTGGTGGACACCATAGTGGTGCCCATCAGGGCTGTGTAATGGCCCCCCCATGGGAGGTCGCTGTGGGGTGCCCATGGGGGTGCCCCCACTGACACCCCCCCCCCCGCAGTGGGCACGGAGGAGCCGGTGACGGTGCGGGACGTGGGTGACGGCGTCTACGAATGCGAGTATCGCCCCTTGGTGCCCGGCAAGTACCAGGTGGCCATCACCTGGGGGGGCTACGCCATCCCCCGCAGGTCAGTCAGCACCCCCCATCCATGGGGCACCCCCCCACCATGAGACATCCCCATCCATGGGTCAACCCGGGGGGTGATGGGGGGTGTGCAAGGGGTGCACGAGGGGTGTGATAAGTGCAAAGGGTACAAGCGGGGGGCATGGGAGGTGTGCAAGGGGCACGTGTGGTGTGTGCAGGGTGCCGGGGGGTGTGTGAGGTACAAGCAAGGGCTGTGCAAGAGGGGTGTGCAATAGGTGTAAGCGGTGTGCAAGGGGTGTGTGATCAGAACGGGGGGTTGCAATAGGTGCAAGGGGTGTGTGAGGGGGTGCACAAGGAACAAGTGGGGGGCACGAGGGGTGTGCAAGGGGCGTGCATGGGCCATGTGATAGGTGCAACGGGTTGCAGTGTGTGCAAGGGGTGAGAAGTGCACAAGGAACAAGTGGGGTGCACAAGAGGCGTGTGGGGTATGATGGGTGTGCAAGGGCTGCATGAGGCCATGTGTGACACATATGACATGACGTGTGTGATGTGGTGTGTGACATGTATGACACATGTGACATGTGACGTGTGACATGTGTGACAGGCAATGTGTGACATGTATGACACGTGTGACATGTTTGACATGTTTGGCACATGTGACGTGATGTGTGACATGTTTGACACGTTTGACATGTGATGTGTGACATGTATGACGCGTGTGATGTGATGTGTGACATGCTTGACACGTGTGACGTGTGTGACATGCGATGTGTGACATGTATGACACGTGTGACATGTGCAAATGTGATGTGTACATGTATGACACGTGTGACATGCGATGTGTGGCATGTTTGACACGTGTGACATGTGTGACATGTGACGTGTGACATGTATGACGTGTGACATGTATGACATGTGTGACACGTATGACACATGTAACATGTGTGTGATGCCGTGCAGTCCATTCGAGGTGCAGGTGTCCCCCGCGCCCGGGTGGCAGAAGGTGCGGGCCTGGGGGCCGGGGCTGGAGGGCGGCACCGTGGGCACCTCGGCCGACTTCGTGGTGGAGGCTGTGGGCACCGAAGTGGGGACCCTTGGTGAGACATGGGGACACCGAGGGGGGGACACGGGTGTGGGGTGGCAGAGATGTGGGGGGGACATGGGCATGGGGGGAGTGGCATCATGGACAGGGACACCACGGTGCAGACATGGGGTAGGGGACAGCATGGGGTAGGGGATGTCACGGTGGGGAGGTAGACATAGGGTGGGTGGCACCACGGTGGACACCATGGTGAGGGCATGGAGGTCTATTGAGTGACACCTTAATGGGGACGTGGGTGTGGAGTGGGGGACACCATGGGGTGGGTATATGGGGCGGTGGACATGGGTATGGGGTGGGTGACGGCGTGGGATGGTGAAAATGCGGACATAGGCTGGAGCACACCGTAAGGTGGGTGTCACCACAGTGGGGACACGGACATGGGCTGGAGGACATCACAGGGTGGGTGGCATCATGGTAGGGACATAGGTATGGGTCAGAGGACATCATGGTGTGGATGTGGTCACGGGGTGGGTGACACGGTGAGGACATGGGCACGTGCTGGGTGTCACCACGTGCTGGGTGTCACCATGTGCTGGGTGTCACCATGTGCTGGGTGTCACCGTGATGGTACGGGGACGCGGGTTCCCCCACCGTGTCCCTGTGTCACCCTTGGTGCCCTGCGCAGGGTTCTCCATCGAGGGGCCGTCACAGGCGCGCATCGAGTGCGACGACCGCGGGGACGGCTCCTGCGATGTGCGGTACTGGCCCACGGAGCCCGGGGACTACGCCGTGCACGTGGTGTGCGACGACGAGGACATCAAGGACAGCCCCTTCATCGCGCACATCCTGCCCGCGCCCAAGGACTCCTGGCCTGACAAGGTGCTGCCCTGCACCCCATGGAGCCCCGTAGCACCCCGTAGCACCCTGTAGCACCCTGTAGCACCTCGTTGTACCTCGTAGCACTTTATTGCACCTTTCTGTGCCACGTAGCACCTCACAGCACCCCATAGCACCCTGCTGCACCCCATAACAGTTCATTGCACCTCATTACAACCCGCAGCACCCCATAGCACTCCACACAACTCGTTGCACCCTGTTGTTCCCCATAACACCCCATAGCATCTCACTGCACCTTGCTGTGCCCCATAGCACCCTGCTGCAACCCGTGGTACCCCATAGCACCCCATAGCATCCCACTGTTCCCCATAGTAGCCTTCTACACCCCGTAACACCCTTCTGTGCCCCGATGCACTTCACTGCATCCTGATGTGCCCCATAGCACCCAGCCGTGCCCCGTAGCACACTTCTGCACCCCAGTGTACCTCTTTGCATTCTGTTGCACCCCACTGCACCCTATAGCACCCCACTGTGCCCCATAGTGCCCTAGTGCACCCCATTGCGTCCTCCATGGGTGCTGGAGGTGCCGGAACCAGTCTGATCCCCACTCACAGGTGAAGGCCTTCGGACCAGGGCTGGAGCCCAGCGGCTGCATCGTGGAGCGCCCGGCAGAGTTCACCATTGACACCCGCGGCGCCGGCAAAGGGCCCCTCAAGCTCTATGCACAGGTAGGGAGATGGTGGAGCCATTGAGGGCCATTGAGTCCCACTGGGTGGCACTGGGTCCAACTGGGTCCCATTAAGAGCCATTGGATCCCAGTGGGTCTAATTGGGTGCCGTTGGGAGCCATTGGGTCTTATAGGTCCATTGGCTGCCATTAGGTCCCATTGGGTCCCGCTGGGTCATGTTAAGAGCCATTGGGTCCCACTGGGTGCTGTTGGGTGCCACTGGGAGCCATTGGGAGTCTTTGAGTCCCATTGGGTCCCATGGAGTCCTGTTGGCAGTCATTGAGTATCATTGGGTCCAGTTGTGAGCTGGGAGCTGTTGGGTGCCATTAGGTCCCACTGGGAGTCATTTGGTCCCCCTGGGTCCCATTGTATGCCATTGGGTCCCCTTGGGTGCTATTGGGTGTCATTGGGTCCTGGTGGGAGCCGTTGAGTCCTATTAGGAGCCACTGGGTTCCACTGGGGGATGTTGGGTGCTGTTGTAAGCCATTGAGAGCCATTGGATGACATTGGGTCCTGTTGGGTTCCAGTAGGTCCCATTGGGCACCACTGGGTGCCAATGGGTCCCTCATCTCTCCTGATGCTTGCAGGATGCCGAAGGCTTCCCCATCGACATAAAGGTGAAGGACAACGGTGATGGCACCTACCACTGTGTGTACGTGCCCACCAAGGCCATCAAGCACACCATCATCGTCACCTGGGGCGGCGTCACCACCCCCCGCAGCCCCTTCCGGGTGCGTGCCATGGGGTAGCCATGGGGTGCTGGGGGGGCAGAGGAGTCCTGTGGGGTGATGGAGATGGGGGTCCCATAGGGATGGGGTGCTAAGGATGGAGATAGGCATCCTATGGACATGGGGATCCCAGACCTACGGGGTGCTGGGGAGGGATGGGGTCCCATGTGGTAGACATGGAGGTCCCATGGGTGATGGGAATCCCATGGAGTGTCAGAGGTGGGGTTGGGAGTGCCAGGCAGGGTGTTGATGTGTGATCTTTGGGGTGCTGTGGTGTTTGGGGTGCTGGCAGGAGCAGTGACCCCAGTGCCATGCCCACAGGTGGCAGTGGGCGAGGGCAGCCACCCCGGGCGGGTGAAGGTCTATGGGCCGGGTGTGGAGAAGACAGGGCTCAAGGCCAATGAACCCACCTACTTCACTGTGGACTGCAGCGAGGCTGGGCAGGGTGAGCACCTCTGGAGCACTGCTGTGGGCACTGCACCGCGACGTGGTTCAGTGTCCCTGGTCCATCATTCATCATCCCTGGTCTTGGTCTAATGTCCCTGCTCCTGGTCCATCATCCCTGGTCTTAGTCCATCATCCCCAGTCCATTGTCCTTGGTCACGGTCCATTTTCTTTGATCCTGGTCCAGCAACTCTGGTCTTGGTCCGTCGCTCCTGGACCATTGTCCATGGCTGTGGTCCATCATCCCTGGTCCCGGTCCATCATTCCCGGTACAACATTGCTGGTCTTGGTCCATCATCTCTGGTCTGTTGTCCCTGGACTTGGTCTAACGTCCCTGATCCTGATCCATCATTCCTGGTCCATCACCCCTGGTCTTGGGCCATTTCCCTGGACCATTGTCCACGGTCTTCATCATCCATGGTCCATCATTTGTGGTCCTGGTCCATCGTCCCTGGTCCACCACCCGTGGTCTTGGTCTATCATCCAATTGCCCCTGTTTCATCCCCAGTCCCAATCCCACATCACATCCCCTCTCCCCGCCTCTATCACCACCACCCCCGGGTGACCCATCCCTGACAGCCTCCGTGCCCGCCCCACAGGCGATGTGAGCATCGGGATCAAGTGCGCTCCAGGTGTGGTGGGGCCAGTGGAGGCTGACATCGACTTTGACATCATCAAGAACGACAACGACACGTTCACGGTGAAGTACACGCCGCCGGGCGCGGGGCTCTACACCATCATGGTGCTGTTTGCCAACCAGGTACCCCCCTCCCCACGGCGCGGGGTCACCCCCCAGGGTTATAGGGGTGTCCCCGTCCCCACTGAGGCACTGCCTGTCCCGCAGGAGATCCCCAGCAGCCCCTTCCGCATCAAGGTGGACCCATCCCATGACGCCTCCAAGGTCAAGGCTGAGGGGCCCGGGCTCAGCCGGACAGGTGAGGGCATGGGGCACAGAGGGGTGCTACAGGGGTGGGTGCTGTGGAGCAGGGACCATGGGTGCTATAGGGATGGGTGTTGAGGGGATGTGGCTTTGGGTACTATAGGGATGGGTGTTTACATGGATGTTGTAAGGCAAGGTCTATGGGTGCTGTGGGGTTGCGTGCTTTGGATCCAGATCCCTTGGTGTTGTGGGGCTGGGTGCCATGGGGGAGGGACCCTGGGTGCTGTGGGGATGGGTGCCGTAGGACTGAGACCCTAACCATAGGGCTACGTGCTGTGAGGCTGGAGTTGGAGGGTGCTGTGAAGATGGGTGCTGTGGGGCAAATGGTTCTGTGGATGTGTGGCTCTGGGTGCTGTGGGGATGGGTGCTGTAGGGCAGAGACTTAGGGTGCTGTGGGACACGGGTGCTATGCGTATGGGTGCTGTGGGGCATAGATGGATGGTGCTGTGGAGTCTATGGCCTCTGTATTTATGTGGCTCTGGGTGCTGTGGTGCTGGGTGCTGTGCAGTTGGGTGCTCCAGAGCAAAGATGCCGGGTGCCGTGGGTCCGGGTGCTGTGGGTCCATGTGTGCGCTCCCCACGATGCTGATGCTGATGCTCTCCCCACACCGTGTCCCTGCACGCAGGTGTAGAAGTGGGGCAGCCGACGCACTTCACGGTGCAGACGCGGGGCGCAGGCAAAGCCCCCCTGGACGTGCACTTCGGGGGGCCAGGGCCGGGCCCTGCTGTCACCGACTTCGAGCTCATTGACAACCACGACTACACCTACACCGTCAAGTACACGGCGCTGCAGCAGGTGAGGGCTGGCACCCATGGGTGCCACGTGGACACCCCACACCCATAGGGTTGCCCCCATGGAGTACCGCTATTGACACCCCATCCCCATGGGCCACTCCATCCCCATGAGGATTCCCATCCCCACAGGCCACTCTATCCACTTGGGGAGCACCATCCTCATGGGCACCTCCATTGACAACCCATCCCCATGGGCATCCCATCCCTATGGGCATCCCATCCCTACTGACACCCCATGGGCATCCGAGGATACCTCATCCCCTTGGGGCACCCCTATGGGCCACCCCATCCCCATAAGGACACCCCATCCTTGTGGGGTGTGCCATTGACACCCCATCCCCATAGACACCTCATCCTCATGTGCACCCCATCCCCATGGGGTATCTCACAGAGGTGCTCCTATGAGGTACCACTGCGGGCTCATCACCATGGGACACCCCATGGGCACTTCATCCCCATGTGCACCCTATAAAGGCACCCTCATTGACCCCCCATCCCCATGGGGCACACAACCGACCCAATTCCTATTGACACCCCATTCCCATTGTGTCCCCCCCCGCAGGGTCCCCTGTCCGTGGCTGTCACCTATGGGGGTGACCAGATCCCGCGCAGCCCCTTCCCTGTGACCGTGGCCCCACCCCTGCAGCTCAGCAAGGTCAAGGTGCAGGGGCTCAACAGCAGTGAGTGATGGGGCCTTGCAGTTGGGGGGCACTCTGGGGTAGGGATACCCTTGGGTATGGGCACCCTGGGGTGGTGGGGACACTTGTGTGTGGGGTGCCCCATGGAGCGGAGGGGACACCTGGGGAGTGCTCCATTCATTATGGGGCACCACGGGATGGGGGGGACCACCTTTAAGTGTGAGTTGCATTATGGAGTGGGAGGAACCTTGGGGTGAGGGGACACTTGTGTATGGGGTGCAGCACGGGTGGGACACTTGGTTACGGTGTGCACCCTTGGTGGGGGGGGGGACACCCTTGGGTAAGGTGCACCCTTTGTTTGGACACACTTGGGTACGGCTGTGTTCCATGGGATAGGTGCCCCTGGGGTGGCACCCTCTTGTCTACGGTCGCAATGATGATCCCCCCTTTCCCCCCACAGAGGCGTCCGTGGGGCAGGCGCAGCAGTTCTCGGTGCAGACGCAGGGCGCAGGGGGCCAGGGCCGGGTGGAGGTGTCTGTGACCGGCCCCTCGGGCCGCCCCGTTCCCTGCAGGGTGGCCCCGGCCCCCCCCGGCGGCGCCCACCCCGTCACCTTCACCCCCTCCGAGGAGGGGCCCCACCGCGTCCACGTCACCTACGACGGGCACCCCGTGCCCGGGAGCCCCTTCCCCGTGGAGGCGCTGCTGCCCCCCGACCCACACAAGGTGAGCGCGGGCGAGAGGGGCGCCCCTGGGCACCGCTGACACCCCCTTCGCACAACGGAGCCCCGCCACGGGAACGCACTGATCCCCTCTGCGCGCCACAGATACCCCTTCGCGTGACTGACCCGCAGCACGGGCACCACTGACCCCCTTGTGCTTCTTGCGCGCTCACGCTGCTGTGTGTGCTCCTTGTACCCTCCCCGTTGTCACCCCACTCCTTGCACCCTCCCCACTGGCATGCTCTTGCGTTGCACACTCACTTCTAGCACCCATCCCTTGCACCCTTCCTTCCATCGCTCTATCCCTTGCACGCGTACCAGCAGCGCAACACCCCTTGCACACTCCCCATTGCCACTCCATCTCTTGCACACCCTCCTGCTGAATTCCATAGCTTTTTCAGATCCCCCCATCCCTTTCACACTTATGTCTGGCACACTCATCCCTTACACCCTCACCACTGGCACGTTCTTGCCTTGCACGCTCAATGCCAAAATGTCCATCCCTTGCGCACTTACCACCACCATCTCCATCCCTTGCACCACTCCATCCTCTGAGACTCCCAGCCCTTGCACCTTTCCCATTGCCATCCCATCCCTTGCGCCCTCACCTCCATCACATTCATCCCTCGCTCCATCCCCACCTCACCTCCATCCCTTGCATCTCCTCCATCACCTCCACCCCTTGCACCCTCCCCATGGTCACCCCATTCCTTGCACCCTCACCCCTGTCTCACACTCGCAGGTGAGCGCCTTCGGGCCGGGTCTCCAGGGCGGGCGCGTGAACACCCCGGCCCCGTTCACCATCGACACCAAAGGCGCCGGCACCGGGGGCCTGGGGTTGACGGTGGAGGGTCCGTGCGAGGCCAAGATCGAGTGCCAGGACAATGGGGATGGCTCATGTGCCGTGTCCTACCTGCCCACCGAGCCCGGCGACTACACCATCAACATCCTCTTCGCCGACCAGCACATCCCGGGCAGCCCCTTCAAGGCCGTGGTCACGCCGGTGTTCGACCCGGACAAGGTGACGGCCAGCGGCCCCGGGCTGGAGCACGGCAAGGCAGGCGAGGTGGCCACCTTCATGGTGGACTGCTCCAAAGCCGGCGAGGCCGAGCTCACCATTGAGATCATCTCAGAAGCGGGGGTGAAGGCGGAGGTGCTGATCCAGAACAACCGCGACGGCACCTACACCATCACCTACACCCCGGCCTGTGCCGGCGCCTACACCATCACCATCAAGTACGGGGGACGCGCTGTGCCCAAGTTCCCCGTGCACGTCACCGTGGATCCGGCTGTGGACACCAGTGGAGTCAAGGTCTATGGGAAAGGAGTGGAGCCGCGAGGTGAGGGCAAGGGGAAGGTCCTGCTCATGGGTAGCTGTTCCCCATGGGCACCTTCTGCTTATGGCCATCTCCTCCCCGTGGTTGTGTCCTCCCCATGGCCATTCCCGTAGACATGTCTTCTCCATGATCATCTTCTGTCCATGGCTAACTCTTCCCCATGGTCATCAATCTCCTCATGTCCTCTCCATGTCTGTGTCCTACCCATACCTATGGCCATCTCCTCATGAACATGTCCTTCCCATGGGTGTGTCCTCCCCAAGGATATTCCCATGGATACATCTTCCCCATGGCCATCTCCTTTTCATGGACATTCGCATGGTCATGTCTTTCCCATGGCCATCTCCTACCTATGTTCCCCTATGGCCATGTCCACTTTAGGGACTCATCCTCCCAGTGGCCATCTCCTCCTCATGACCATCCCCATGGACATGTCCTTCCCATGGCCATCTCTATGGCCATCCCTATTGTCATCTACTCCCCATAGCCATCTCCATAGACTTGTCCTCCTCATGGATATCCCCATGGCCATTTCCTCCCCATGGCCAGGTCCTCTCCATGGACAGGTCCACCTCATGGCCTTCCCCATGGATGTCTTCTCCTCATGGAGATCCCCGTGGCCACCATACCCTTGCATGACCATCTCGTCCCCACAGCCACCCTTGCCCTCCCCATTACACAGAGCCCCCTGGGGCACCCCCACAGGCACCACCCCTGTGTGGGCACCCGCTGTGCTTGCCGGATGGGTGCTGAGTCCCGCCCTGCAGGGGTGCTGCGCGAGGTGAGCACCGACTTCACAGTGGACGCACGGGCACTCACCAAGACGGGGGGGCCCCACGTCACCGCGCGGGTGCTCAACCCCTCGGGCGCCAAGACTGACACCTTCATCACCGACCTCGGCGACGGCACCTACCGCGTGGAGTACACCCCCTACGAGGATGGTGAGACCCCAGCACCCCATGGACATGTCCTATGGGGAGCCCCCTTGCCACAGGCGTCCCCCTGGGCACCCAGAGCCAGGGAACACGCAGCAGCATGGTGAGGGATGCCCAAAACGCTTTTAAGACCCTCTAAAACCCCAAGCATGGGCCTTCAAAGCCATTGAGATACCTTTAAAACCCAACCAGGGACCCCACAAAACACTGAGATCTTCTTCAAAACTCAACCAGATACCTCCAAACCTCTTGAGACTCCCCAAAACCCAACCATGGGCCTTCAAAGCCTTTGAGATCCCTCAAAACCCAACCAGGGACCCATAAATCCCTTGAGATCCCCCAAAACAACAATCAGGGACACATAAATCCCCTTGAAACCCTTCAAACCCCAATCAGATACCTCCAAAGCCCTTGAGATGTCCCAAAACCCAACCAGGGAACTCCCAAACCACCAAGATCCTTCTTAACTCCCAACTAGGGACCTCTATCCCAAACTCCCTGAAACCCACCAAACCCCAACCAGGGACCCCAGAACCTCTTGAGACCCCCCAGAATACAAGCAGGGTCCAACCCCATGTCCCCCTGCTCCGACGCTGTGTCCTGTTGTCCTCATGTCCCAGGTGTGCACCGTGTGGAGGTGATGTACGACGAGGTGCCGGTGCCCAAGAGCCCGTTCCGCGTGGCCGTGGCCGAGGGCTGTGACCCCACTCGTGTGCGGGCGCACGGGCCTGGCCTGGAGGGTGGCCTTGTGGGGAAAGCCAATCGCTTCACTGTGGAGACCAGGTGAGTGCAACAGCAACCCAGCAACACACCAATAACACACCAAAAACACACCAGCAACCCAACAACAACTCAACAACAACCCAACAGCAACCCAGCAACAACAACACACCAATAACACAACAGCAACCCAACAACAACTCAACAACAACCCAACAGCAGCCCAGCAACAACAACACACCAATAACACAACAGCTACCCAACAACAACTCAACAACAACCCAACAGCAGCCCAGTAACAACAACACACCAATAACACAACAGCAACCCAACAACTCAACAACAACCCAACAACAGCCCAGTAACAACAACACACCAATAACACAACAGCAACCCAACAACAACTCAACAACCCAACAGCAACCCAGCAACAACAACACACCAATAACGCAACAGCAACCCAACAACCACCCAACACATTGGCACAACAACACCCAATCACTTCACTGTGGAGACCAAGTGAATGCAACAGCAACCCAATAACCACCCAACACCAACCCAGCAACAGCCCAACATACCAACTACACCCCAGCAATAACCCAACACGTCAACAACACACCAACGACCCAACACATTGACTCACCAACACACCAAGAGCTTTGCAGTAGAGACCACCTCCATCCCATGTAACAAACTCATCCCCTCCATCTCTTGTCATTTATTGTGCCACCTCCATCCCACTCCATGAATGTGCCACATCCGATTCTTGCCATTGGATGTGGTGCCTCCATCCTATGACACCAACCTTCTACCTTCATCTGTTGTCATTGGTATGCCACCTCCTTCCCGTGTCACCAACCTGGCACCTCCATCTCTTGCTTTTGGATGTGCCACCTCCATATGATGGCATGTGATGCGGCAACTCTATCCCCTCCAATGGAAGTGCCACCTCCATCCTCCTTCACTGGATGTGCCACCTCTGTCCCGTCCTGTAGACCTGCCACCACAACACCAACCTGGCATCTCCATCTCTTGCCTTTGGATGTGCCAACTCCATCCTCTTGTATGTGATGTGGCACGTCCATCCCCTCCCATGCACGTGCCACCTCATGGCCATGCCACTAACCTGACACCTTCATCCTCTTGCAATGGGCTGTGCCACCTCCGTTCTTTATGTTGGATGTGGGACCTCCATCTCCCCACCATTTCCATGTCCCCCTCACCCCTGGCACCCCTTGATCTGTTTCCCCTCCGCAGGGGCGCGGGCACTGGAGGGCTGGGCCTGGCCATCGAGGGTCCCTCCGAGGCCAAGATGTCCTGCAAGGACAACAAGGACGGGAGCTGCATGGTGGAGTACATCCCCTTCACACCGGGCGACTACGACGTCAACATCACCTTCGGCGGCCACCCCATCCCTGGTGCGTGGGCAGTGGGGTCCTGGTGGGGGAGTGTGGGGCTGTGGGACCCTCCATGAGGCTGGGGCTTGGAGAGGGCTCCCTGGGTGCTGCGGGTGGTATGTGTGTGCTGACACCCCATGGCCACCACCATGTGGCTTTACTAGCCCCATGTCCACCCCATGCTGACCCCAAAACCATGGGCTGGTCCTATGGCCATGTTGACCCCATTACTGTGCTGGCCACATGGCCATGGCTTTGTTGGTCCCGTGGCCATGTTGATCCTGTGAATATGTTAACCCCATGGCCACATTGACCCATGGTCATGTTGACCTCATTGCAATGTTCTCCCCATGGCCACAATGACCACATGGACATATTAACCCCATGCCCATGTTGACGTTATGGATATGTTGATCCCATGGCCATGTTGACCCCATGGATACCCTGATCCCATGGACACCCTGACCCTATGTCCTTGTTGACCTTATGGATATGTTGATCCCACGGCCATGTTGACCCCATGGATACCCTGATCCCATGGACACCCTGACCCTATGTCCTTGTTGCCCCCCTGCCCACGCTGACCCCACAGGGAGCCCGTTCCGGGTGCCGGTGAAGGACGTGGTGGACCCCAGCAAGGTGAAGTGCTCAGGGCCGGGGCTGGGCCCCACCGTGAGGGCGCGGGTGCCCCAGACCTTCACCGTGGACTGCAGCGCCGCGGGGCTGGCGCCGCTCGAGGTCACCCTGCTGGGACCCTCTGGTACGTGGGGATGGGGACTTGTGGGGATGGGAGGCATGGAAGGAGGGGGGTCACCATGGATGATTTGTGCTTGGGGTGTCCTGCTCCATGGGCTATCTTGCTCCATGGATGCTCTTCTCCGTGGGGTGTCCTACCCAATAGATCCCACCATCTATTTAGTGTGGGGTGTCCCTGCTTAT
>JBCJKH010017853.1:10707-38106 GCA_039877255.1 Loriculus beryllinus | reverse complement strand
GGTGTCCCTGCTTATGGCAGGGGGGTTGGAACTGGATGATCTTAAGGTCCTTTCCAACCCTAACTATTCTATTCTATGATTCGAAGACTGTCTGTGAGATTATTGTAGTAATCACTGCAATTAACTTTTGCATCTGAGGAAGGCAAGGTCATCACCAGAAAGAGAAACACACACATCTTGTGCAGAATCATAAAAAGCCTGTCTACTCTGAGGTTCAGACTTCTTAAAGACTTCTTAAAGATCTGTGCAGGTATCTTTCTGCCCTGCTACTAGAATTCCCCAAGTGCCTGCCGAAGTGCTTACATCTTTAAGCAACCATTTTCAGTGTCCTTTTCCTCATCCCTCCTTTGCAAGATAATAATAAGTTCTTGAAGCCATTGAAGAGTTAGCAAGGAAGAAAGAAGTAGAAAACTGATGATATTTATCTGATGTGAATTTGCTGGAGGGACCTTGATAGGTTTTAACTCATCAGGCCACCTGCTCTTACTCCCTAGGTGAAGCACTTCCCCTTACTCAAGGCATTGGTGCATGATTGTGATCATTTATGCAGGAAAGGAAAATGGAAAGTAAAATTAAACCCTCTTCCCATGGTTGCAGCAAGCTCATACAGTTAGGACTTTGCTTCTGTGTTGACTTTTGTTTCTCAATCAAGTCATGAGAATCAATTCTTGGCATTTTGAGATCAACAACATTAAGCAGAGATTACATGGTCTTGTGATTTTGGTATGTCACACACAAGTCTCTTTTGGGACTGTCATCTCTAATATAATGGCACATGTGGGAGGACCTTTGACTCATAATAGCTGTGGTATTTGCACAAATACTGTTCTTTTGCATTTAAGACTTACTTTTGCAGTAATACCTAAAGGGCATTAGTCATCTTCTAGTGATTATGTAGAAAAGCATCTGTGTTTTAAAAAGTTCAGGTTTCAAATATTACCCTCTTTCCAGATTTCACCTGTTGTTTGTCTTAAATGGCAAGATTTTTAAAGTGAATGCTAAACCTCTTCCTGGTAATCCTTGGGTGCATCTCATGCAAATAGTGAATAACATGATAAATAACCATCTTACAAATAATTGTGTGCCCTGAGCGTGATGGGTGGCGTGGCATGAAATTTTGCTCTCATTTCAGATGGCACCTACTCTCACAATGTGCACTTGAATCAGAGCATCATCTTTCAATAGTGCTGCAGATCAGTCCCCAACATCCTGTGCAATCTTGATGCTTGAAAACATTACACTTCTCTCTGGGCACCCCAACTTCTCTTTCTTTTAGAATATTAACTTGTTCCTGCATTCAGATGGAAAACAGTAGAAACAGCTAAGACAGCTGGATTCTTCTCAGGTTGCTCTGTTGTGAACAGCAGCTGCCATCTGGCTGATCTTTTTTGCTCTCATACCAGGACACTTTTGAGGATCAGGCTGTATAAGGAAGACAGCCACGAACAGGACTAGATACTAAATTCAGTTGTGCAGTTAGGAAGGTTCAGTGAGTTACTTGGTTTTGTGTTTTTTCCATGCCAGTGGTTATTAAACTTCACAAGTAATTGCACAAGCCCCAGGAGGTTTCCAGGTGGAAATCAGTCAAACTTCTCCCAAGCAGGCCTGATATGGGGAGAGCCAGCATGTGTGTGAACTCAAATTCCCAGGGCTCTGCAATTTGGCTTTAACCTCTGTAGGAATGCAGAGGTGTGTGGCAGCAGCCCAGCCATCTGTTTCAGCGGGGCACTTAGCTCCAGTGCGATCTTTTCTGCAGTCTGATTAATTGCAGCTGTATACAAGTTAGTTTTCCTCAAAAAGCTATTTATCATCCTCAAATTAACTGCATGGGCATTAAACCTCAAACAAACAAACCGGCAAAATACAAGCGTAACATAAATATCAAATTTGCAGACCTGGTTTTGTTTTGGGCTTGTGGCAGTGATGCATGATGAGTGATCGCCGGTTTTTCTGATGGGTGAGTAGCTGCTGTTCTCTCTGCTGTCAGTAGTTGATTAATGCCCTAGGCTGCAAGAGGTGATGACAGAGACACAGCAGTGGCACCTGTACTTTTGGAGTCTGGGGTAAATGGTGTGCTTCTGTAGTGGCAGAAAACATTACAGGCAGTGCTGCACACTCAGGTGTGGACAGCTGTGCAGGTTCTCTGAGCTAGCTGCAGTAGAAAGGCCATCTGGCTGCCTTAACACAGGACAATGACCACAGATAAATTCCAGCTGTGAGGCAAGATTTCTTTGCAGAGGCACAGGCATGAGGTAATATGTCTAATCATCTTTGGGACCAGAGCTGGCTCAAAACACAGGCTTGATTGCACCCTGTGTGCTGCCAAGTGCTGTTTAAACTGAGGGTTTCACTGATGTCCTGTCCATTTCTGTATTCATATGAGGTTCACACTTGTGATGTGTGGAAACTTCAGGACAGTACAGAAAGACTCTTTCAAGTGTGCTAAAACAAGGAGCTATACCAACTGCCTTTTCAAAGCAGGTCTAGTCACATCAGGTTGCTCAGGGCCACATCCATCAGCTCTTGAACACACCCAGGTACAGAAGTCATGTCTCTTACTGTGGTGTAATGTTCCTGTACAATGTAAACTATCTGTTTTGTTTCATGTGAAAATATTTTATTCATTTTAAAATGTGGTTTCATGGTCTAATGTGATATAAATGTGACCTAAGATGTATCTTGCAGCTGAAAAGTTTTATTATATTTTATTCTAATTTATTATCTTTTTAAAACAAGTAATGCTCTGTGCTTCACTAAGAACTTCTGTTACTCATCTTAAAGTGCTTAACAAACAATAACTTATGACGACAATGTTCTCTGCCCCTAAGACGGATTTAGTTTTCTTCACTTTAAAGGGAGTGAAACTGAGGCAGAGAAGAGCCTTGTGCTATGCTCCTGGTCTGACAGCAAATGCAATGGAAGAGACAAGCATAAAGAAACAAGCATATTTGATTCCAAGTTCTTCTAGGCCATAGTTTTCTTTCAAAACAACAATAAAAAAAATCAGGACATGCTGAGTGTGAACATAAGCATCACACACACCATGCATTTCAGTAAATTGTGGGTTTTTTCTGAAGTTTGAAACTTAAAAATATACTCAGTATGCAAACTCTTTTTCCATTCTTTTTCTAAAGCGAACATATGCTAGAGATAGTTTGATAGTTTCCCATGATTATTGCAGTTGAATATTCATTCTGTACAAAAGACTGCAGAATTAACAATACATTACAATTACATGTGCCCTCAAATGGGAACACAGACTTATTACTTGTTTCAAGTAAAATAATTACTTACAGGAGTGACACATTGATTACTAATTCTTCAAGAAGTTATTATGCCTTACTATTTGAAAAAGAAAGACTTGAAGTCAGGAATATAATTCTTGCTAATAGTTGCTCCATTTGATAAATGATTTTGACTCAAGTAATTGCTTCGTTAAAGCTAAAATGTGCTGAAGAAGCTTGAGTTTACTTTCCTAGTGCTACATAATAAAGCAACTAGTATTAATAATAATTATAAAACTAATAGCCTGCTGAGAATGAACTACTGCTTTTTATTGGCTGTCACCAAAAAAAACCCCAAAACCAACAAAACACTTAAAAGTTTTGATCAGTTTGAACTACTTCATAAACTGGTCTAATCCAGAGGCACAGGAATACAAACAGAGCCATTTTTCATTATTTTATGTTTTTTTATTCTTAGATGCTGGGAAATGGATGAAAACACCAATAATTTGGAGGTTACATGCACAATTGCGTCCTTGCAAACTTTGCAGCGCTCTAGGGTTTGTGTCTCTGGTGGATTCATTTGAGACATTATCCCCTTGTGAGTTTTGACCATTAAAACATAAATATGAAAGTGATTTGCTCCAAAAGTAGAAATGTGACAGAGATGGACTAGGTCTGTCCTACCAGTATGGTGTGGGCAATGGGCTCCAGCAAAGAAGCAGTGGGCCTTATTATAGGTGTTCACGATTCCAAGTTTTGTACTTAGTCTACAAAATTAGGTCATGCTCTATGATATTTCAGTAGTAGGAAGCAGAGTAACTGCTACGGAGACCTCCCACTGTACTGGCTAGAGTTGTACCAAATCCATCTTTTAGCTTTCCAAGATATCATTTTTATTATCATTATTGTTTGCTTAGGTAGTCTGATAGTGTGATTAATGTGACTAAGAGGTACTAATACCAAGACCAGTACCAGTTCATCCTCTTGATTAGTTGGTAGGACATTATTCTTGTCATATTCATTTAATCAGATAGCGTCCAAGGTTTAAAAAAAAATGAAAATTCAGTCAGTGATTACAAAGCTAGCAGGGTGCCATGGTAGAAAATCAGGATCCGCCTCTTCTGGTCTTCAATGTTTTGCATGCTTGAGGACAAGACTGTATAGCATCTTTATACTCATGGAAATATTAAATTCTGATTATGAAGTGGATGAACAACTTGCATCTACGAAGTATAAAGATCTGCCTTCTTGGGTTTTATCAGATATAATCTAAGGTACTACCAAGTAGTTGCTGATACTTTGAGACTCAGTTGTTTCATCCATCAGGTTGATTTTTGCCTGAAACAAGATTAAGAATAAGGCTCCCTGACCCCACCAGTAGCACTGAAATAAATTTCTCTAATAAACCTCCTTTTTTTGCTCTGTTCTACCACTTTCTCTTGCTCATGCAGAGGGAAGCAAGACAAAGAGATGCCTTAGCATAGAGGCAGAGACCTGAACTGCCACTAGGGATATCTTCTGCTACATTAGCATGGGTTTCACATGCATCCTGCCATATTAATTGAAAGATCTTTAATTTGCATGTGGGAATTATCTGATTGACTCTCTTCCATGAACCCTCTCTATAATTATGCAAATGGTCCAGCACAAGGGAGAAACAAGTAATTTTATTAACTTCAGAAGCAGTGTGTTTGAAATAAAGAAGATAAGAATGACAAAACCTGCTGCTGGTATACAGAGCACTAACAACAGATCCAAGAAGTGTATGCTTATCCCCTTTGGCAGATGAAGACCTTTATTTTATTTCAGATTCTACTTAGAAAGCTACTTAGCAGATACAAGGGCATTGAATGTCCATCCATTGTACAACTCAAACCTGATGCTTTGTCTCAGTTCTGATCAGGGTTTCTTCTCAGTTCCCTTTATAGCATCTCCCTCAGGACAGTCAGTATGTCTTGCTGTCAAGAAGAAACACTTCATATTCTGAAAGAAGTCAATCACTTCATCCAGAGCTGGCTATGCTCCAGCTTGTTGATGTGAAATATTCTGTGGCTATTGGAGAGTTTAGCTGTCGGTGATGGTCAGTATGTCATCTTCTAACAACTCCCACCTCTTTTTTTTTTTTTTTTTTTTTTTTTTTTTGGGTTTTTTTTTTTTGTTTTTTTGTGGTTTTTTTTTTTGTTTTGGTTTGGTTTGGTTTTTTTGTGGTTTTTTTTTTTTGGTTTGGTTTGGGGTTTTTTTGTTTTTGTTTTTGTTTTTTTGTGGTTTTTTCTTTTTTTTCCCTCTGGAAACAACCATCAATGTGTTTGGGGGTTTATGAGAAAAAGGAAATGTCTTTGCATGCAGCATTTTGTCCAGTCTTACTTAAGAGAGCTTTGAAGTATTACTTTCCACAGTCAGCCTCATATAGAGAAGGGAATATGGAAAAAGAATGTTTCATCTATAATGGTGCATACGTTATGTTTTCCATTCTGCAAGAGCAGAATGCAGAATGCAGTAATGATCTACATTGCAGCAGTACGAAGGCATGCTTACAAATTACATGATGACGTAAATTTGCATCACATGCACTAATTCCAGGATTTTGGAGGAATGAATCGGTGGTAAGTGCATTCCTATGCTTTGATTCTCAGAGACAGTGTAGAACCAAAAAACACTATATCTCTTTATATCACTTTAATGGGAAAAGTCTGGGAATAAGAAATCACATAGGTCTATATTTTGTGTTATATCCCATAGTAAATTAATTTTTATTTACTTTGCCTTTTATTATGGAGGATAATATAGAAAAAGAATCAGTCTGTTTTAATAATAGCTAAGCTTCCATAATTTAATCTTTTTATTTTGGTAAAGCATACAACCATCTAGGTTCATCCACCTACCTTTGTCATTGCAGTGTGAATTTCTTTCCTTCCAGGGCAGATTAACTTGGTCATGCCACTCAGACTCTAGGAGAAGGTGCATTTATGCACACTTTGGTGAGCTAATCCAGCTGCTATGATTCTGAAAAAAACCCCAACAATTATATTTCATGTGGTGCAATGAAGACACCAAGTGCTAATAGGCCTGCCCTAATGATGCAGAACTCATTTTAATCTCCCCCCCCCCAGCAATAAGCTGTCAGGAGTTCCCATTCTCCTCAGTATGGGAGCTCTGGATTGCAACACACAGCATCTACCTGACATGAAGAAATCACCATTTTTCACTTCTTCCTCTTTGTGAATTCGTAATGACATTCCTCAAATAGAAAAAACAAACACTCATCTTTCCTTGCTCACTCTTCCTATTCCCCCTTTCTCTTTTTACTGTTATTCTATTCTAATTTTCCTAATCCCCTTTACTTGCTAGGCTAGAAGGAAAAAAAAAAAAAAAAAAACCTGTTGAGAAATGGATTTTCCCTTCAGGGTGATGCAGACTTCAAAAGAAGAATCAGTCATTTCAAGAGGAGAAAAAAAAAATTAATCATCAAGAGCAATAATTACTTTCTAAATATTAGCATGGCAGATAAGGAGAGCAGAATTGAAATGGAAAATGAGGCTTTCTCAGATATTCATTATATTTGATTTGTAAGTTTGGAATTTCTAAGGACTTTGTCTGTATTGCATCTCCCTAATGTAGTTATCATAACTGATAACGTATCAAGACAGTTATCTGTTTCAGTTCTTGTGTTTTTTCAGAGATAAAAGATGGCAGCTTGTAAAGTAACTGACTTTTTTTCTCAGCTTGATCTCTTGTCTTCCTTCTGTGTTCAGGCAAGGCACAAATTTCTGTTCCCAGCCCTTTTGTAGATGCTCTGCTTTGGATTCATTCAAAAGTATGTGGGACTGATCCTTAAACCTTACGGCATTTAACCTAATAGAAATCCCTATTTTGAGAACAGGTTTTAACCAACATCATTAACTGTGGTAGCAAACCTGGTTTTCTCTCTAACACAACATAATCAGCTAAAATTCCTTTACTTGTGGAAGTAAAGACCTTTTAAACTTCACACAAATCTACCCATCATTTTACTACATCAGGATTGTTCTTTAAAGTATTTTATAAAAAAATTTCTTCCTCTGAGTTTGCTCAGTTCTATTTCGAAGTGTATCTTCTCCTGTTCTAGAATGACAGGTAGGACTTGGCAGAGGTACAGAGGTTTTGAAGGACAAAGTATGAATGGGGAGTCAGTCTTAGAAGAAGAGATTTGTTACAATTTGGCTTCTTCCGCTTATATACTAGAGGAATAAAGGAGATATAGTTGCCCTCTGGAACTGCATTATGTTTACAAAGAGGAGGCTGCAAAAATATTTTTTAAACCTAAAGTGTTGCATGGCCCAAAATGGCCAGTACCCAGCTGTGAATAACCTATGGCTGGAAGTTAGAAGTGAGTTCCTACCCAAAAGGAGAGTCCTCTGGAAGAAGTAGTCCAGGAGAATAAGTTTATTCTTGGCTTTATGTGATGTGGAACAGAAGTAGCTGATTACTAGTTCTTACACCCTCAGTGGTTCCTTCCTGTTTTTCTGTGATTTGTGTACATTATGGGTTTGCACCTACTACCATTTTACCATGACAGTACTGTATTACTGACAATATCATGGAGATACGAGAACACTGCTGTCTCACAGCTCTGCTGAGTTTCAGTGTAATGAGTTGTCAGCTCTGAGATGGCGCAACTGAGCAAGAGGCTCATGCAAAAAGATGCAGAGCTTCATGTGGCAGACAGTAGCAGACAACATACTGAGAAACAAGGTGACATATATTGCTCATTTGGCTATTCGTATAATATGAGGTCAGATTACCACACTGATCACACAAAGAGTCAGCCATTCCACTTAGAATGAAATTTCTCTTTCTGAACCACAGATGTAATAAACTGTCAGGAAGAGAGGAGACTTCTAAATTCAACTCTCGAGAAATCTTATATGTTGGCTGCTGGTTTGGTTAAAGTACAGGCATTCCTATTTTTTACTAAATAAGGAAGAATTTTATATTCAGGTTTCAATATAAGAATCCTGAGCTCTTCAAAGATAGCTTTTGAGGCAAACCCCTCAATACTGACATTGGCTGTTACAGAAATGCATTAAAAATTGTTAGCTGTATTTCCTGCTATAGCTGGATGCCTTTTTCAATGGTATCTGCAGGTGAAACCTTGGAGGAGCATTTTGGAGTAATTAAGAGTTGTCAGTGTTGGTCTTCAGTGTTGGTCTTCAGAGCTTCTTTCCTGCTGGGGTGGATGGGAGAAGGAGGTACTTGAAGTTTTGTCTTTTGGAAAGTAAGTATGATGTTAGAGCTAGTCAGAGCACAAATAAGAAATTTGAAGTTTGGCTGGTCACATTATATGAAGAAATATTATCCCAATCATTAGGTAAAGATTAGGCAACACATTTAAATTGAGAAAAATAAAGATGAACTTAATGTACACATAAATAGCAAAAGCCCCTAAAAAGGAGAAAAGAAAAAGGTATCTTTAGTAACACGACATGTAAACTCATCATGCTGGTGCTGTGCCCCTCAGCTGCACACCTTGTGGTTTGAAGTAGAGAGTGAGAAATGATAGGCAAGGTAACTGGGCAAAACATGGCCTATTAAATTATTCCTACTCAGACTCAGAAATGAGGCACAGAAGGTAATATGAAATTAAGGACTTTATTAGTATGGGTCAGGTTTCAGTATACGGTACTGACTCATCAGTTTAATCTGATCACTTTAGTCCTCAAAGAAATCACAACAATCTGTTTCAGGACTTCTCTTTTTTTTTTTTTTTTTTTTTTTGAGAATTTTCCTAGTAGCAGGGAGCCTTCTACTTACTTCAGCCTGAGGAGGTTCACTGGAGGTCAGAAATGCAGGAAAAAATGAAGGGGAAGACAGTGAAGAGAAGCTGTAAGGCATTTCCTTTCCCAAAGCTGCATGAAGCTGGCAAATTTCCAAACGCTGCATAAAGTGCAGATACAGGAGAAAAAATTTTGGAACCATCTCCCCACATCTAGAATAAACCTCTGGATACCCAGGAGGATAACACTACCCCACTCCATAGCTACTGTATAATTTCTTATGTTTTCATGTGTGGCATCCAGCTGTGCAAGCTTAGATGAGTGTAGAATTAGATGAGTGTAATGTACTGTACAGCGCTTAAGGACATAAAAACAGCACTCACAAACAGAAGGAAAAAAGAAGGAAGTTGCTTTCTCTGCAATGTAAAATAGTGAAACAGCCATTATTTTGCACTCACTCTACCAGTGAAATTTTAATTTATGACTTAAGAATGCACTGATTGCTGGCTGCAAAAATTGATTTGGTGTTCATCTGATTCAACCCATGTCAGAGTTTGAATGTAATTATGATAGTGGAGCTGATAGGCAGGCAATTACATTTTTTGTTCGCTCTCTTTCTGTTTTGTTTTTTTTTTTTTCCTGAAGTTGTTCTTGTCAGAGAGCCATGCAAGCATAAGAGTATAATCTTTGGCAGTGTTATTTTGTAGATTATTAAGGCATAGTCTCAGTTAGTCCTAACACTGCACTAACTGCTTTCCTAAATTCAGCCCTTGTTAGCTTCTTTGAAGCTAAACAGGCTAACCAGATTTAAAAAACCGTGTTCAGGCAGTCTTGTTTTGCCCAGATTTCCTCCTCACCTTCAGTAATCTTGGCTATAGGTGGTATTTCCTAAAGCTGTCTTCCTGCCATTATTCACATCACCTTCTGCGCATGTCATTCCCTCCACAAGGTATCTGTATGGGAGTGTAGGGGGTGTAGAGGATAGTGTGTGTTCTGCAGTGTGGTGAGATGCTCAATCACCATGGCAGGTTGCAGTCAAGACCCTGCTCCTGGTTGCTGTAGGTTCTTGTTCTTATGCTCCTGACACAGCAAGATCCAGGAGGAAATCCCATTCTTTTAATTGTTTGAAGCATGGGTGTTGACCCTGGATCCTTTTCACAGGGTTAACTCTTTCTGCGGGCTATACCCTTTAATGTGTCTATGAGTGCTTTGCTGTCATACACATATGAATGGTAAGTCTGAAATCTAGCTGCAAATGAAAAAAAAAAAAATTGAAAACTGGCACTGATCAAATTGGTTTTCTGAGATGGTTTTTAAAGGATATTTGCGGTTGTTCTAACATAGGACAAAAGCTAATGCTTTAGCATCATCATTTATCATAAAACAGTGCTGTTATTCCCTTGTCTGCTGCACTAAATATGTTGCTTGTTTGCCTAAACAGCAGTGCTTGCAGCAGGGTCTTTTTCATCCCGTTGCTACTGCGTTATCTAATAACAGGAGCCTGACCTGGTTAGAAGCTGTGAGTAATATCATTATTGTTAAAATTCACGTAATAGCTGTTGTATCTTCACATATAAGCTCTGTATTCTCTGATAATGTGGATTTTAAAGAAATCTTTCCCCTGCAAGTTTAAAATACTGTGTTTGAGTCAAGGTCAGTATCTTTGTTGGTATTAAAGACTCACTCAGCTTTCCTCAGAGTCTAAACGAAGGAGTGGTTTTTGGGTTAATGTACATTCTCTTTGCCCTCACTAACTTTAAACCAGCACAGTTTCCCTAAAACTGCTTTCATCACTGATCCACAATAGATCCACTCCAGAGTAACATCATGATCACCCAAAATGATACAAATGGCTTGAGAAAAATATATACCATAGTTTTTCCCTTTTTGACTCTAGGGCTATAATGTACAGCTGTGTTTTTTATACAGTTCAGGGCTATTCTCATCTTCTAATTTGATTCAGCATGTTGACATTATATTTAAGCATGATTTACTTTATGACATATACAGTATAATGAACATTAACCAGTAAAAACTTATAAGGAGACAGGTTGAAGCAGATTCTACAGTTTGGCTCCACTTTGAAATGTATAGGTATGCATTCCACATTCTAATTTAAATACTGAGTCTTCACTCTGTAACTTATCTTACGTGCATCAGTAGGATTCCTGCAGTCTATTTTGAATGATGCCATATTGCAGTGCATTGCCTCCTGACACCGTGAACTTGGCAGGCATCCCTTGGGCTGATCCAGGCGCCCTCTGCAGTGTCAGAAAGGTGTCAGCTTGTTGGAGTTAACCAGCATCTTCCCAGATGCTTCATGACTTATTTGTAGATCCCACTGTCACACACAATTCAATAGATGGTGTTCTGAAGCATCTCAAGAATCAATAAATTCCTCCTGTTATAGGGCCTTTAATTCAAAAATGTTGGAAATCATGGTTGTAACAGAAGAAATGCATTACTGGGTACTGGTTTATTTATGTGCTTAACCACACTGAACATTGAAAATAAGTTTATATACTGACAAATACCCAGATTTGGATACTTTTGCACATGTACTGACATTCAATAAAGCAAAACAACTTTAGAAAGTATTAGGGAAAACCAAACAAACAAACTGAAAATATAAAAAATATATTTGAAAATATATTTGTGCCACTGCATAAATCTGTATTGTGCTTTGTCTTCTGCACTGCAGTCAGTTTTGGCCATCAGCTCTCAAAAAAAATGATCTATGACAACCAAACAAGCTGCAGAAGAGATTAGCAGGGATGATCAAGGATATGCAATGGTTTCCACGTGAGAAGAGGTTAAATAGGCTGACATTCTTCAGGCTGAAAATTTGGTAACCAAATGGTGATAACAGAGGTCTTGCAAATAAAAATTGTTCAGAGAAATTGCAACTAGGGAAAGACTGCTCACTGTGTCTCATACAACAAAGACTAAGCAGTGAAATAAAGTAGTATCAGACTGAGCTCAAACAGGAGGAAGCACTTTATCCATAATGTGGAACTCACTGATGTACAGTATTGTAGAAAAAAATAGATTTTAAAAGCTAATGTGCCAGTTTGTGGTAGAAAATCCCATTAAGATCTATGAAATACGAAATCTATGCAGCATAAAGATGTAGGTATAACTGCTTCCTAACTGATGCTTGCTACTTCAATTAGCATATGCGTGAGAAAAGTACCTCTGCATGTTTCTCTTATGTTTGCCTTTCTTATCAACAAACATAAATAGTGGGCTTATGCGAGAGGCAGGAAGCGAGACTTCGGTGGAGTTTGAGCTAGCATGACTACGCTTGTGCTCTGTTTTCACATGTCCTTAATACACAGTCATTGCAAGTATGTGTTTGCATTCGGAGCACCTGCATCTGTGACTTTGTATGGGTGGATACCAGGCATTCCTTCAGGCGTCTTAAAGATGCTGAAAAGGGCAAAAATGAAATATGAGAAACATCACTAGATAAATCAAGACGGAGGTAGTAAACTTCCAATTCTTTCCATAAAATTCACATTGCAGGAATTCCCTTCTAAATGGAAAGGCCTTTGTCTGTAAATTGCATCAATATTTCATTAATTAAATTCATTTTTCTTTCTGTCTTCCTTTTGTTTTTTTTTTTTAATTAGGATATAGTAATTTACAGCCAAACCTCTGTTCAGCTGCTATAAAATATTCATTTCCAGTTCAGCTTGATCATGAAACATTATCCTGCAACCTATTCAAACTGTTGCAAAAGCAAGGCAAATCACCAAAGGAAAGGAAATAAATGCATTAAAAAAAAAAAAAAAAGAAAGAAAGAAAAAAAGAAAAAAAAACAACCAATGGACTTAAACATGCTCAGTGCAGACTGGTTTCAGGCAAAGGGAAAGGCTGCCAGCTAAAAAGCAATTTATGTAACACACTGGCAAAGAGGTGGGAAGCCAGTGAATAGAACTTAATGAGTTGACAGCTGTGGAGAGCTCCATGGTGTCAGATTGTAGCATTTGTTTCAATCATTTGCACATTGTGGGTAGGTGGGAGGCTTAGGTACAAGGGATATCCTGGGACCAGCCAGGCAATTTGTTCCACCACCTATGAAGTGCTGAGGTTCAAAGCTGCCTGAGAGGTTACAGAGCATTACTTTGCACCTGTTAAAAAAGCTGTGCTTTGTCTGAAAGCAGGGTTTGCTTTCTGATGGGATGAGTATTGGTAGTCCACTGTGGCAGGCCTCTTTTTCAGAGAATGGTGTTAAGCTCTGCTGCCATTTATTTCTGTAGATGTGCACTGCAGGTCTACTCCACTGATTAAGAGAATTTGCAGAAGTTCCTTTTCTTCTGACATGAGTCCCAGTTTGTAGGGTGGTGCAGTCATTTCCAGCACTTGATTGCATTCTTCCCTCCTACCTCAACCCCACATAAGACTGTTACAGTCCATATGGGCATTTCATTTTGACTGTGTGTTTCTGCTCACAAAATATAAAAACCCTGGATACAATCATGGTATCTCCCTTCTGATGCTTTGCACAGCACTCTCCTCCAAGAGTTCTCACAGCAGCATATAAACATTTGTTTCAAAGAGATGTGCATCTTCTTTATATTAAAAATGAAATCGTGGTGTGGTGACAAGTTTAACTGCTCTGTCAAGGATCATTGTAAATCAGTGGCAGAGGTGTCCTGGCACTTGGCTGTCTGTGTAATTCCAAAGTTGTGTAGAACAGGAGACCAGACTATGTGAAAATGATGGACCTTTCTGACCTTGATATCTGTGAATCAAAAAAAAAACCCAAACACCCCATTGATTGCAATCTTCTTGCAAATTCCTGACTTAAGCTGTGGAAGCTACATGCCTACTAACAACTGTGGAGACAACTACAGAATTCTTTAAATGCTATTTAGTTTTCTCTGAGGCATTTCAGAGTAACGTGGTGCTATTCTCCGAAGCTCTGTCAATGTTGCTGCAGTGCCCCAGAGTGCAAAAATGTGCATGCTTTGATTTTACATGCTGCTGCCTGTCAGAAGTCTGATATAGGTATGACAGCTTTCGTCAGCTTAGCTTGCAATGCTCAGAGCTGGTGTAACTGTCAGCAAAACCCCTTCTTCTGTTAGCATTGCTGTATCTAAAGGTAACAGCTCTGCCAGTTTGGACATGCTGGCATGGCCAGTAAGGTCTCTAGTGTGAGTATGGCCGAAGTCTGAATTAAGTGGTAAAATTAAGTGGTAAAAATGCCAGAAAGTACCACGTTTTAATGCCAGTGGCTTCTATGATTTGTGTCTGGATAATACAAGTGAAGCTACAATAATCATACCATGGAGATAGGAATTTTAAGGGAAAGTGATCTTGTTTCCTCCCAAGAGAGACTAGACACATACCGTCATCCCAAAGCTGTTATAGCAAAGGAGGAACGTCAAATTTTATGTTAGAACAGGGATGATTGGATTCTTTCTGCTTTCAAAAATTATTGTTAAAAGGAGAAAGCTAATGTAGAAAGAAATCTAGGCACATACATTTGTCTATGTATTTAACGACTGGAGTATTTCAGGTATGCGTACAAATACTTTTTGCTATATTTTGTTTCTGTCGTGGTCAAGCTGTCCTTTTTTATGTATTGCTAAGACTGAGGCTCAATTCTTTGTAGGCTAATACAGGCTTCCATGGTCTGAGTATTTCTATATACTACTAAAGGCTTTTAGTATTAATGAGTATTGCATAAAATCAAGTATAGTTTCTTTTGTGATTTCCACTGTTGTGAACACTATAATTAGAATATATGAGAGAAAGAGTTTCTCAGGGTGCTACCTTGCAATGATAAGCGTCTCACTCAAATTCATTATGCAGAAACCTCTTAATTTCATACTGGTCATGTATTTCATGCTATCTTACAATCCTTATGCAAGGTTATTGATGTGAAAAACGTTACAACAAATCTGAGTTTAGAGGCAAGTTTACTGACAGTGGAGGAAGTATTGTCAGCGATTTAAAACTTCATGTCTTCTCCTTCTCACAGTGTTCCTCTGGATACTTGTTTCCTAGCATCTCCCAGCTCTGGCCATGGAAATTTATGCCAAAGAACACCGTTGTAGTACTTGAAGCCTTTATATATGGAATTACAGAGTAACAGAAAGCATCTTCACTGGGTGTCGAGTGGGTTTGGTTTTTTTTCCTTTAAACAGGTAGAGGTATATATGATCTCAGCATGTTCCCAGTGGTGTTTAAAGCTGCTTGAATACCTTTGTCTAGCTCGCTTGTTCAGTAAGTGCATTCCAGCTGAGCATATATTGGGCCTTTAAAGCTAACTTTGTTCCATTTTTTTCATTTTACACAAACACAAAAGATTGATTTGCCTTTACTACAGTTAATCAAACACAATAGAGAGCTAAATAAATAAGCAAGTAAAATGGCCTTCTCATCCAGCATGGAGAGCAAATGTTCTGATTAGGCAGGGGCTGCAGAGAAACCCAGCAGGGATAAGTGTTCACCATGTTTGTTGTGCATGGGAGTGCCTACTCAATGGCAGAATGACATCCGTTTGCAGCTTGGACCACTTAATGTGGCATTGAAGTGAAGTTCAGTTCAAATTTAATGGGATCCCAGGAGGCATTTGTTATGTTTGTGAGCTCAGGAGGTTGAAGTTTACCTGGCTTCATCAGTTCTTGATGGACCAAGTATGGTTTTTTGACCTGATGGGTATATGTTTGATGGGAGTATTTTGTCAAGATCTCTCATTGTTTAAGTTAGGATTGGAGAAGAATGGACAAACTTCTCTCTCTACCTTTCCTAGGTTTTTCTCTGTGTGGTGTTAGGACTGATTTGGATGGCTGCTCTACTTTTTTGTTAACTGTTTTTTGCAAGCATGTGTTGGGAAGACAGTTCCCTATCGCCTTAGTAAAGTTGTCTATTCACATTTCAGAAGGAATGAAAAAAAGTTAATGATAGAAAAGCATGATTTTTAAGCACCAGATATTTGGCAGAGGCATTCCTGGATGAAAGAATGTCTAGAACTGAATAGTTTCATTTTTATTAGATTTGACCATATATATATCCTGTACTAAAAGAGGAAAGATGAACTTGTGTTAAGGGGCTGTCACTCTTTCTGGAAAATCTGTGATCTTTGGGACCTTCTTTGTCCTTGTGAATTTTCTTATTGTTGATAAACAAAACCTATTTCTGGACTTTATAATAGGTATGTGTAATATACATCTACAAAGGAATTCGGTGGCTATTTCCCTTTGTTAACTGCTCTATCTAGAATGTTATTCAGGAAGCAGTTCTAGGTTCTGACATGTACCTAGTGGGCCAAGGTTTATTCTGCATTTATTTATCCTGTGTTATGTTAATTCTGCATTTAAATCTTCTTGTGAGCTAATGTGTGAATCTTGTGAGTAACAGTATTTAAATGCCATTTTCTAAGTGTGTTTTAATGCTTGAAGAGAAAGAGAAATATTTGTCTGGAAAGAGTAGTCTAGTGCATCAATGCAAATATTCAAATATAGTTGTTTATCTTACTGGACTCAGAGGTATTTACAATAATTGCAGAAGTTGTTTTAAGGAACATTTATTCAGAGTGATTATGTTTACTGTTACTTTATGAATAGCATACCCTGTCACTTTAGATTTTAAGTGCCATAGCTTGGACCATAAAAAAGGGTATTTTCTTCTTTATGAAATTCACTGTTGCATATGCTGGTTTTGGCCTATGTAATCATGAGTAGGATAATTTAAGAGAGAAGCACAGGAGGAGGCAAAGAACTCCCCAGTTAAAAAAAAATGTTGGGGATTACTGTCACCCCCAGGGTTGGCTTATTGGTCACATCCCTTTTGATGTGGGGTGGGATGCTGTAGGCTGACGTGGCACTTCGTTGCAGCCAGGGCACCTCCACCATCATTTGCTGCACGGAGATTTTGCAGATCAGGTGCAAGCTATTACAGAATCATAGAATAGTTAAGGTTGGAAAGGACCTTAAGATCATCTAGTTCTAGACATCTGCCACGGGCAGGGACGCCTTACACTAGACCATGTTGCCCAAGGCTCTGTTCAGCCTGGCCTTGAACACTGCCAGGGATGGAGCATTTACCACTTCTTTGGGCAGCCCATTCCAGTGCTTCATCATCCTTACAGTAAAGAACTTCATCCTTATATCCAACATGAACTGCCTGTTTAAGTTTAAAACTATTACCCCTTGTCCTATTGCTACAGTACCTGATGAAGAGTCCTTCTCCAGCATCCTTGTAGGCTCCCTTCAGATACTGTGAGGTCTCCATGCAGCCTTCTCCAGGCTGAACAGTCTGATTTTCTCAGTGTGTCTTCATATGGAAGGTGCTCAAGCCTCCTGACCATCCTCATGGCCCTCCTCTGGATTTGCTACCACAACCCCATGTCCTTCTTATGCTGGGGACATCCGAACTGTACACAGTACTCCAAGTGTGTAGAGGGGCAGGATCACCTCCTTCGAGCTGCTGGTCACGTTCCTTTTGATGCAGCCCAGGATACGGTTGCTTTCTGGGCTGCAAGTGCACACTGAAGCCGGCTCATGTTCATTTTCTCATCAACCACCACCCACATGTCCTTCTCCACAGGGCTGCTCTGAATCTCCTTTTTGTCCAACCTGTAGTTGTGCCTGGGGTTGCTCCAACCCAGGAGTAGGACCTTGCACTTGTCATGGTTAAACTTCATGAGGTTGGCATAAACTCACCTCACAAGCGTGTCAAGGTTGCTCTGGATGGCATTCTTTCATTTTTTTCCTGTCAGTGGCGTGCACGTATGTGAAGTATATCAGTACGTAAAATAGGTGGAAATAACTTACATACCACTCATCTCTCTAGCATTTTTGTGCTTCCCAGACATTTAATGCATCCTACACTCTCTAGAGTAGATAACCAGACCAGATAAAACAAATATTTTCAGTTGTATAGATCCCTGCTGTGAAGAAGGCAAATGTGTCTGTCATATTTCAGAGAAGGAATGGAGACATGTAGAGATTAATACTCTCCAAAAGATACATGAAAACTAATCTAATAAGCTGGGTAGATATGGTCCTGGACACTGGAACACATTTGTCTGTAATGTTTGATTTCTACTGTGGTTCCTTTTGCATATTTGGCCTAGACCACCTCTTTCTGTCCCAAATAATTCCCAGGCACAGGTCAGCCTTACCTCAGTCAACAGGATATTCTCAGTTGGAAGCTTGGATATATGACCACTACTTCACAGGTTAAAATGCTGGAATAATGGAGATAAAGCCAAACTATTCTAGATCACTCATGATCAGAGAAGTCTGGACACTCTTCACTTCACTAATGCAGATATAGGTGACTAAAGGCATTTCCTAGCTTCAGTTTAACTACCTTAGAGTGATTCACCTGTCTGGTGAATCTAGGGATCAAGGGTCATTTTAGGTGTAAAAAGACACTCCGTCTCACATTTATCTGCCACTCCCTCAGCTGAAGGGTTTTTTTTGTGAGTCCTGCATCACATCTACCAATGTTATATATACTCTAATGTCCTATGGCAGCTCTGGTGGCATGAGTGAATCTTCAAGTTCACTTTCCATCCCTTTTTCTGAAGTTCTTCTCTTTTGCAAAGGAAAACTTCAGGCTGGATGGAGAAAGAGATCCCATGAGTATCCTTATCTAGTGGAGTGGCTTCTGCATTAAATCAAAGCTAGGGTTCTGGATCTAGGATCCTGTTTTATTTATTTCACACTTAAGCCTGTTGATAAAGTATCAAATCAGCCCTCAGTCTAAGGATCAGAATTTAAAATATCACTCCAACTGACCAAAGGTCCAAAGGACTAGTATTTTTTTTATGCCTTACCTCTCTCTCCTGTTGAGTGGAGAGAGCATGTATCTACTTCTCTCTTCCATTCCACTGTTACCTATGAGCTTCCCACAGATTCAGCCAGGAACTTGAAAGTCACACTGACATGTGTCTTCTTGTCTGTGCCTTTGTAGCCTGCCCTTGCATCAGATTTTCTTTTTTTTTTTTTTTCTTTTAGTTTTTGGCAGAAGTCTTTTTAGCTCCCCAAATTTTAATGAAAATTAGAGCTATCCATAAAACCCACCAGAAGTTACCCACATTCTGTGCTGGGAAACTGAAAAACATGACACAAAATGCTTACAAAAAGAAGACTTGTTGAGATTATACTCAAGAGGTCTGTGTCTTTTGATGTACACACTACTTGGCCTCATTAATCAACCTCTTAGTCTCACTCTCTTCACTTGTAAAATTGGGTATAGACATAGCTTCCATGTCTCTTTTTGTTATGCTTGTGTCTGTAAGAATCTGTAGTGTTTGGAAAGTTCAGGTATCCTCCTAATGTCATTCATCGTATAGGGAAAGACAAATACCTACCAATTACTGAAGTAGGCTTTGACCCTTTAACTTCAAATTTACTTTTCGTAAAGGTGGAAAACTACATCAAGATCATTTTTTTTTATATATATAAAAGATAAAACCAGCAAAACTATTTTCTTTCAAGTGACACTTCTTTCATTGCAGAAACCTTGTAAAAGCAAACAAAAAACAATAAGGTCAGGATACTAAAGCTACATAATGAAAGCAATGAGCATCCTCACAAATTATTCTTTGTTTTGCCTAGCCATCCAGCTGATATGAGACATGCTTCCTATGAAACTATTTGAGATTAGTTTTGCGCTTAGCTAGTCTCTGAGGGTAGAGCTGTCAGGCTCCTGCAAGTGCTTGGTATTACATTTGACATGGTGACACAAAAAACAACAGGCAAGAAACCAGAGGCTCAGACTTTGGGAGCAGCGAGAAAGTAACACCCTTTTTCAGAAGGGTAAAAGGGAAAAATTAAATGCGGTTTGAACCTCAACATGTTTCTAAATTGCAGCAAAGAGCCAAACCCAAAGCCTGACTGTGGGTGGCCTTTACAGATGCCACTTTCCCCCCTTTATATATTCCATTTTTTCACACTTCTTTGCTCATCAGGAGGTAAAGCAGCTGCTGTCATAATTCCAGTTATCTTGATTAGCAGCACCAGCCTTCTATTTTGATGCGCTGACGGGAAGAATCCCATCATTTCCATCATCTCTCTATCTGGCTTTAGATTCTGCCAGCTAAAAAGGACAAGACTTTTCCTCATGCTTTTTTTTTTTTTTTTTTTTTAATTTATTTTCCTTGGTTCTTTATTTACCAAAAGTATTACACTTCCTTCCTCTGAGATTTTTCCCTCACTCCTTTTCCCAGGAGTTCCCTCATTGATCATTCTATAGCGAGAGTTCAATCACATTCTCCTGCTCTGCTGATGACCAATATTCTTTTGGAAGGGTGTGAATTTTTAATATTGTCCACGATTTTTAATTATAGTCTTTTGATACCATATTCCCTTGAAGTCACAATTTATGGAGTCAAGACAACAGATGAGAATCTGTTTTCTTTATTCACTTCATCAACAAATTAATTTGTTCCATGATTATCAAGGAAAAAGCAAATGAATAAACCCTTGGGCAGTTTGATTTGGTTTACAATCCAGCAATTAATATTTCTTAAAACCTTTAAGGCACTTGTGTTTTCCCCAAAACAGGAATGGTATCCACCTATTTCCAAATTCCTAGGTTAAAAAGTTGCATTGTCCTTTGTCATCAGCATTTTTATAAAATCATAGAATTATAGAATAGATAGGGTTGGAAAGGACCTTAAGATCATCTAGTTCCAACTCCCCTCCATAGGCAGGGACGCCTCACACTAAACCATGCCATGCAAGGCTTCGTCCAAGCGGGCCTTGAACACTGCCAGGGATGGAGCATTTACAACATTTACATTTATAATGCTTACTTCTTGGTCTTTCTCATTTGGGAGGCTTCTTAGGTGCATTTAAACTGAAAGAGGATAGGTCTTTATTAACTCTTAGGAAGAATTTTATTGTGAGGGTGGTGAAACACTAGAACAGATTGCTCTGAAGAGCTGTGGGACCCATCCCTGAAAGTGTTCAAGGTCAGGTTGGATGGGGCTTGAAGCAACCTGGTCTAGCGGAAGGTGTCCCTGCCTATGGCAGTTGGTTGGAACTGGATGAGTTTTAAGGTTCCTTCCAAACCAAACCGTTCTATGATTCTATGATTAGCTGCCTAACTGGAATAAAGTAGCAAATTTAATTAATCTCATTCATTTCTCTGCCTTCCCATAGAGCAGGCATGTGACCTTTAACTAAGTGAAAGGAGAAACTGAAGGAGTTTATGGCTATGGGAGAGACAAGTTCACTGTTTTTCAAAAGTATCCAGTCATCTTGGATCTGTGGTCTCAGTGGTGTGCTTGGCTCCGCAGGTAGCAGTGGGAGGTGAAGCCAGTTTTCATTCAGAGTCAGACACAAGTTTGTACATATTTTCATATTCAAAACAATCAAGTCACAATATTATCCAGTGTTTTATTTGGATGATATAATGTGCTGTGCTAGAACATTGTATGTCAAAAATACAAGGGCTTCTATGAGTGACATAAGCACCACAGTACCATGGCTTAATCTTTGGACTATAGCTCAGAAGCACTCCGTAGCTGCAGTTTTTGATGTTTCACATATATTGCCTGGGCAATTGCCCTAGTGTGAAAAATTGGTCCCAAGGTCTAAAATATACAGAGCTGAAATAGAGTATTTTGCATTCTCTCCTTACTTTCTCCATTGCTTTTATACAATGTAGAAGAAGGCCAATCTGCTTAGAACATCTCCTTGATACATTTGTTATGAACAGGAAACAAGCATGAAGGCCTGCTTTGTAAGGCAATTTTCGTATGTGATGTTTGCCTTTCTGGTGTTACAGACTACCTACCCTTATAATATATACTGGCCATGTTCTCATGTTTACCGTGGCTGTCAGTCTAACTTGTGTCATAGTTAGGCCTATTGACCTTCTGTAGTAAAGCTGTCACAGTTTAACTCTCTAAACAGTCTTCACAGGACAGACCTTGAAATCAACAGAAGCACCTAGAAGTCAGTAAGGCACCTCTAACTTAGGATGTTACTTGTATCAGCGAGGAGATTGAAATCTTTTTTCTATTTCCTTTATAGTCCAGCCACCAAAAGTCTTATTAGATCTTATTATTTGTCATCTGCCTTGTGCTATTAAATTTAGATTTATCCCCCTTTAATCATGAAGTGGTTTCCATATGCAAAGTTCTGAGAAAGCCTGACCAATAAGTTCGAGCTTGCTTTGTCTTCATTATTATTGTTTTAAATGAGGGTATAAACATTCAGTGCAGATGGCCTCTTCTCCCCTACAGAGAGGGAATCTGTTTCATTTGCTTCATGTCGGAGTTTCACCAGCCTGGGGTATGGAGGAGTCCTTGAGGTAGCTGCCAAACAAGAGTCCAAGCCTTCAGGCACACTTGGAGCTTTTCACTTTTAAGTAAGGCCATCATTAAAACATGAGGAGTCATAATTGCATCGCAGAGCTAGGCAGAGTTGCAGGCATGTCTGGATGTCCTTAAGCATAAGTATTTATAATATATTGGCCTGATATTCATTGCCTTCTTTCTGTGGCTTTCCATATGGAGTACCAAAATCAGAAATCTTAGCCTTGCCTTTTAGAACAACAAGGTTAGTTATAGGAGTTGTACTACAATGCTGAGAATACCCAGAAGATTTCATTATAAAACCACTATGTTTAATTTTAGGGTTTTAAACCCAGATGAAAGTATTGTAACAAAAGCGACTCATTTCATAGGTGTGGAGCGTACCAAAAATGAGCCAATTTCGGTGGGAACTCAGCCTGAATAATTGTTCAACTAAATTTGACTTTTAGGAAACACATTTGAATGCTTTGCCATTAATCTTCTGTCATGTCTGATGTAAATGTAAAATCAGATTTTCTCCCCAACTTGAAACTTACTTCCATGAGCAAATGGAAATTATTCAACTTTCTTAGATTTTAGCCTAGACCTTTTTTTCAAGATTTTAACTTGCAGAGAAAGTCCACAAAAATTAGAGCAAAGGGAATTACTGATAAAATAAAAATGTAAGACAAAGTAGAAGATAATATCTCTCAGCCTTTTGATGCTTATTACATAAAGTAAGGCTAATAAAATACACCCTCAGAGGAGCATGGCAAGCAGAGCTGGTCATAATGTTTCCATAAAATTGTTTCATTTACTAAACTTCATGGGAAAATTATTAGCATCTGCAAACCCCAATCTATACGGAGCAGTGTATTTATCTGACTGAACCAAAAGTGGAGTTGCCATGAGACTCTGCAGCATCATTTCACTAAAAAAGTGGTGTCTTTTCTCTAAAAAATACAGTGCTATCTTGAAAAAAACTACTGTATTTGATGATTAGTGATACATAAAAAGCTAAACTGTAAAGGAGATAAAACATTAACTCACTCCATAAAATTCTTTTCCTATGAACATCAATTTCAGACCAGAAGTTTAAGATTCTGCTCAGGGTAAAATAGCCATATATAGCTGCTTCAACATTAGCTGGATGTCTAAGCTTCTCATGTAGTCAATGAAGATTTTTAACAAAATATAGCTGAATAAGTAGTAGCATGCAGGGTCTTATTAAATACTGCTTGGTATGCCATCAGTACATTGCTGTTTTAAAAGGGTGCTGTTCTCCTATGAGCCCTCTGCAATACCTGTTCTCCATTCACAGATATCTTGTTACGATAGGGCATCTCAAATAGTACCAAGCACACATTTTTATTCAGCTTGATGGACCCCTCAGCATAGTCAAAAGAATGGTGCAGCTCACTGAAAAGGAGACACATCCATTTCAAGCAGTACATCACTCTCCAGAATTTTCCCACATTGTTATTCAATACATGAATAAAGCTCCAGGGCTGAATTCAGTCACCTAAATGTTGGCATCTAGTTCTGTGTGAGATACACAAGGGTAACCTTCCTGTTATCAAAACACTTAGAAGCAAGGTGGACTTAAGTCCTATCATATCTAGCAAATCTGTGCAGGTGTTTCAGATATCATAGAATATCTCAAATCACTGTAGACCTTTATACATAGGAAACGATATTAAGTCACCTTGGATGGCAATAAGAGGTTAGGCATTGTTGACGTACACACCTACGAGTTGGCATCTACAGTTATGTACCTTGATGCCAGATTTTGTCCCATTCTGGTATTTTCTATAGTCTTTTACAGCATTTCAGAACATTAAGGTTTTTTATCCTTGTTCTTATCCCCATAGATAATTTCTGAGGCAATCTCCGTAGGTTTTCACTGTAGTACTCCCACTTTGCTCTTTATATTGAGCTATCAAATGAACACAGTACTATTCCCTTTGCTCAAGTGTCAAAAAGTTCAAAGACAGCAGGCCAGAAGATTTCTATTCAATCCTTTGTTGAACTTACTCTCTGCATCTACTGGAAATTAATTGTTGCAGGTATTGCCAACTTTTAAAATAGGTAAACTAACTTCATTTGTGTGCAAGATCATAAATACGTACCTTGGTCAGTTCCTCAAATCAAGACCCAGAAGATCATGCAAGCTATGTAAAAAACATGCAATATTGTAACTGCTAATGATATATTTGAGTTTCCTTCTTCTTGCTTTTTGTTATTGTCAGCTCCATCACATTTTAATTTCTATGGACTTATGAAGACCAGAAATGATAATAAGATTCAACACAAAATCTTGAAATCACTTGAGTCCTAAAAGGCTTTGGAGAGCTAGAAATATTCTTATCTATGTTCTAATGCTGATTTTACTTTTAGTACCGTTAAAATCATGACTTATGATGATGAAGATGATTTTTATTATCCTGATATGCCAGGCATTTCTAAAAAAAAATAAAAAAAAAAATAAAATAAAGTTTTAGTACTATTAAACCAAGCACTAAGGTGTTAAAAAATATCAGAATTCTGGTTGCTTACACCTATAATTTAGTGCCTTGTGCAATATGAAAATAATTAATAAAATGATCATATACTGTTTTGTTATTCACAGGATCTCTGCCTCATATATGGCACACTACATACATGTCACAAAACAAATCATTGTTACCAAGTAAAAGGACGTACCTTCCATCAGACATTACACTTTTTTACTAAGGAATTTTAATAAACCACAGTTAATAAATCTACTTGATTAAAAACAGTGTCCCATCTAAGATCTTCTGCTGGGAATTGCCATTTATAAAAATCAACTCTTAAAAAAAATAAATAAAAAAATCCTTATTTTCATAGAAAATTTTAACAAGTAAAGATAAAAAGAAGGAAAAAAGGGGGGGGGGGGGGAGGAAGAAAAAGAAAAAAAAGCACTACTTTACTGGAAGGGTGGTCAGGCATTGGAACAGGTCACTCAAATAAGTGAGAAATGCTCCACCCCTGGCAGTGTTCAAGGCCAAGCTGGACACAGCCTTGGACAACATGGTCTAATGTAAGGCATCCCTGCCCATCGCATGGGCAGTTGAAACTAGATCATGTTAACGAGCTTTCCAACCCTAACCATTCTATGATTTTATGATAACATACAGCCTCTGGGCCATGCCTAGATCATATGACATAAAAAGCCACATGGGCAGAACAAAAAAAACACTTTTCTGCACAACACAGATTAGACATTTGGACCTAGACAAACACAATGGTCTAGCTAGGAACACCTCAGAACAGTCTTGCCTTGCTAACAGAGCCCTACAGCAGCTGGACAACAGGTTACCATCACAATGGAACCGTCTGACCACCAGGTGCAAAAGTTTTCCCTCAACCAGTTTACACGACTGCTACAACTACCAGTGTAAGAGGCGGAGTTTTATCCGTAACAGCCAATAAACAATGTCCCAGAAAGAACTAGCAACCCTGAAGTTTACAGAGTAACATTTTAAATCTCTGTCTCCAATACTGTAGGCAAGCCATGTAATTACTTGTGGGATTTGGGTTATTAACAGTTGTCTCTGTTCTTTGCAATAAACTTTAAAGAGATTTTGGCTTCTTCACAATATGGAGAGTGACTTTGTGTTAAGTTTTCAGGATAGGAAACCCATGCTTTTCCAACTGCTGGTATGATCAAGACAGTTGAAACTTAATAGATGTGGAAGACCATCAATAAAATCATTCCATATGTTTCAGGGATCCAACATGAGAATCAATGAGCCTGATATATTGAAATGAAGTGCATTCACAACCACAAATAAAGTTGAAGAAAACAACATTATGAACTTACTGGGTGCTGTAAAGTAACTTCAAAAATCAGATGAAAAAAGCTTGTCAAATTACTTAAGATTTTAAGCTCTTTTAAAATTCACTATGTTGATTTAGTTACTGTCTTCCATCTGTAAAAATGGACATAATATTTTACAGATGTGCAAAAAAAAGTTCTCTAATGTCTGTAAAGCACAGATAGTTATTTTAAGATAATTCCTACATATTAAGAGATGAAAAAAATTCAGCTTTCATGAAAGACTTGCATGGAATAAGGCAGCAGGCTACACACTGAGTGACAAAGGAGAACAAAGAAATGAACTAGGTTATGTATTTGTTTGGTATGCTGTATAACAGTGCACCAGCCAGCTGGCATTTCCCATGCACTGTATGAGACATTAAACTGAGGCTCTGAAGGTACGGTGGAATACGGTGGAATACAATAACGTAGTTAAAAGGCACAGTATATGGAGAAGGGAACTGGATTGTTTGGTTCTATAATCTTAGTCCGCTGTTTCCTTACTCTCTTACTTTGCAGCCCAGTGGTTTTTGACACTGTTTGTGTAAAGTGCATTGTGTACCTACACATACACACTGCTACAAAAAACAAAATGCTTCAAATCAAACCACAGCAATAATCTGAAAGTTAGAACATCTACCCATATGAAGTTATTTCGAGATTTCTGACTGGAAAACCACTTAAAACTGATATAAATACTAAAGGCCATAAAAATGAACCTTTCTAGAATTTTTTCTGACCTTAACATAAAATATACTCTTTGATGTTTATATTTAAAGTTATTTGTGCAAACCACATAATCACCTGCAAGTACAGTACCAACAACCGCATCCAATTTAACTGGAATTCCTTTTAGTTTCTGCATACAGGTGGGTCAAAATCCTTTCTCCCCTCTCTTTTGCTAGCAAGATTTTTCATAGTGAACAGGAGGGAAAATGAAGTGAGACACAAATCATGGACCCTGTACGATCTCCTCAAACACAGTTTCCTCACTCCTGAGGTGCAGCAGATGTCAATATAAAGCACTTTTCTTGCATGTACTTTGGGGTTCCAGATTAATTACTATGAAGTATGTTTGTAATACTAAGAAAATAAGAACATAAATGTAGATTAATAAAGTTTTTTTAGAATACATGCCTTTAACAATTGTCATTTCAAGAGGACTTCCTTTTTTGATTATTAAAAAGGATCATTATTGTACAGGGTTATTAGCATAATACACAGCTATTTGAAGCACTTCTTTGCAGGTATCCCTGTGCAACTGAGTTTTCATTACTGACAATTCAAAATCAGATGCTAACTTAAACTGCA
>JBCJKH010017852.1:0-16244 GCA_039877255.1 Loriculus beryllinus | reverse complement strand
CATCTGGCATCCTGAAATACTGTGGGTTTGAACTAGGCAGGGTGTTTGTATATGTCTGACTTGTATCAAACAAGTAAAGGCTTTAGATAAGTTCATGTTCTTTTTTCCATGTGTTTGAAACAATGTAGCTATAGGCCAGTTGTTTGAAGAAAGGAACCAAATTGCAGTTAAATGCGACTGATTTACTAGCTTAAAAGGTTCATCGATCCCCATTAACTGTTTTGCAGTTACTGAAAGCCTGCTCTGCTGCAGTACAGTGCAGCAATCTAAACCTTTGTCCAAAGGTTAATAGTTTTGACCAGATAGCTTTTCAGAGTTTATTTTAGTAAACATGTTTTTTTGCATCTTTTCTGTGTCGATGAAGTAGCTAGTGTATTTATTCATGCTGCAGAAAGCTTATTGAAGCTCAAGCTGAAAGGTGTCAGGAGGTACAGCACAGATACAGCAGCAGAAATGTCTTGCTAATAAGTCAATCACTTTGCATGTCAAAAGTGAGATATGATGAAGTGTTAAGTTCCCACTTCTCACAGCAACACACAAGTTTCAGTTTCATACTGAGGAAGACCTGCAGCTCTAACCTGATGCATACTGAGCAGCACCATCTTCACAAAAATAAGCTTCAGTATTTTCATGAAAAGAAAGTGCTAATATCTCATGTTGTACTTCTAAAATACAGTGGGTGTGCCTGTATGGTCACACATAATATACTATTCAGAAACACATGGGCATTCTTTTAAAACAATGTTCCCAAGCCTTGACTGCCTGCTACACAAAATAATTTGTGATTCTCAACTGGTATCAAAGAAACATGCCGATCAGTCTTGGTCTGTAAATAAGACTACCTAGAGCACACCCTGTGTGTGCGGTGAAGGTGCTGCTTCTGCACCTACATTATAGCTGCCTTCAGCTGAGCTGTGTGAATGCTCCCCACCACTGCCAGAGATGCGTGGTTTGTTTTGCTTTTTGTTTTTTTTAAAGAAAAAAGCCAGGCTCTGGAGCTAGTCATCTCCACTAACTGTGAAGGAGTTCAGCAGGGGGTACCCATCCTGTAAGCACTTCAGTCCAGACAGAACTTGGAGGCTAAAAATACTAAATTTGGATCTTACTGCTTATCACTTAAGTTGCATGTTTTGAAGGCTGATCCTGGTTTCCAAGAAGATGGATGCTGTGCCTAACACAGCAGTTAGGCATGACCAGCAGGTCTCTCATGTTCTGCTGCCTTCCCTCATTATCAGTCATGCAGTCTTGTCCTTCTGCACTCACTGGGGCTCGTCTTAGTCCCTGGAGAAGGTAGTTCGGAGAGCTTAACTAACAGGGATGCCAACTTATTTTTGGTTAGTTTCCTGAAGCAGCTCATGGCACAGTCTGATGAGTGGCCCTGCTGGCATGTAGGAGGGGTGGGAATGTTCAGCTGGGCAGAAGGTGTCTCAGTTTGCTTGAACTTATGCCCTCCCTCAGTTGCATAATGTAGAAAATGCCCCAGCTGCCTTACTTGGCATGTTCCAGGTATTTTGAGGGTTGCCTGGCCTTTCAGAGAAACAGGGACCCCCAGTTTCAGTTTCCCAGACTTGTATTTTCTGAGTTTTGGTCTGTGTTGGACTTCTCTGACAGTGCTCAAAGCCCCAGCAGAGGTGAGGCATCCATGCTGTCTCTTTGGGATGCCTGCTGTTACAGGTGAGTAGACAAGAAATGTTTTGGGTTTTTTTCTTTTTTAACACAAAGTTTATTGCACTGTGAGGCAGCAAGAGAATTGAGTCCAGAAATACCGCCTAATTTCAATACAGTATTTTTCCATCATGTTTTGCAGCACATTGTGTCCTCTCTTTGCCATTCTTGCCCTTTCTTCTTTTTTTCTGTTCTGTACTTCTGTATCTACAGAGACGTGAGTGTAGGTATGGCAAAACTGACTTTGCAACCCTAAATACAGGGCTTACCATCAACTGCTGAAAAAGGGCAATGAGCTTGATTAGGGACATGCTGTGAACGTACATGCTATTGTAACACACAGGCATGTAGTTGTTTACAGATTTGTCTTAAATAGGTATCTTGGGTCAAAAAGCCCATGCTTATTTTCCGTTAGTCCACACTAAGTTAAATCATCAGTCCTACTAACAAGAAAAAACAAAGATTTAAGAATCTCACACATACTTCAGGTGGTACGTCACTAAAGAGTTCAGCATGGATATTGTTCCCCAGTAAACAGAGAATGTGCCAGAACAATATAACCATGTCAAACTTTGCTCTTGGTATAAAAAATATTGTGATAGCTTCATTGCCTTTTCACCATGGTGGTAGCTATGAAATCAGTCAAACTCAATCTGCATTTAAGTAAATTGCAATGGGATCCTGGAGATACTGATGGTTACTTTATATAATTTATTTTATCATCCTCTTCCCCTCCTTCCTTTCCCTCTCTGCCCCCGTAATATGAACAGAAATAACTTAAGTATCGTTATTTCAGTGTAACCATTTGAGTCAGCCAGCGTTGAGAAACATTTTCTCCCACAGACCTGTAGCTCCTAGCAATACATTTTTAAAGAAATGCTTCAACACATGCACTTCCTGGGACTGCGTGCCTCACCTCTCATCTTGAGAGCTGGACAGACAGGTAACCTTGGAAATACAAGGCAAATCGGTGATCTTCTGCTTCTCCTGGAAGATTCTCTGGGGGGCGGCTGTGGAGTTTCCCTCAGCTACACGTTTGCAATTTTGGCTAAAGTGCAGGGTTTTGTACGTGTTCTTTACTGGTTCTGTTTAAATGGCAGACTTAGACTCTGCTGATGAGTGTTAATGAACACTGGTACCCGTACATTTGCTTGCCAAGGCTCGCGATGACAAGCCAGCACTTTAGTGCACTGCTTGCCAGTGTGTATGGATAAGCATCATTTTACGATTATATTTTTGGGCCGTCTTTTTCAGATACGGTAAGATATTGCGGGTATTACAGAGTTACGTTCCCAAGCGGTTTTTGTTTTCCGTTGAGTTTTTCACTAATGCTTTAGAGGAAAACGTACCTCACCCTCAGGCGCCTGCAGGTGCTCCGGAGCTGCCGCTTCCGTGAGGGCCACTTCCGACGCCCCCCTCAGGGTTAGACAACGGTCCACGGCGAAGGGGGTTGTGGTGCGGCTGCGCGCGAGCACGCGCGCAAAAGGCAACCGCTCTCATTCGCTCTCAGCGGCCGCCAACCAATGGGGTAAGGGTAAGGGGGCGGGGCCGCTGCGCGCTCTGGGCGCGAAGCAGCCCGGAGGTTTGAAAGCGGTGGCGGCGGGGGGGGGTGGGTGTGTGTGTGTGTATGTACGTGAGGGGGGCGGTGGCGCGGGGACGCGCGGCCCGGTCCCGCGGCCCCGATGTCTTCGTCTTCGTCGCCGTCGCGGCAGCCTGGGACGCCGAGTGTCTGGGTGAGAGGGCGCGGGGGGCAGAGGAGGGAAGGGGAGAGCGGAGCGTCGGGGACAGCGGCTGTTCACTTCCGTGAGAGTAGGGGCGCGGCCCTCTCCTTACTGCGCTCCTGAGGGGCGGGCGGGGCCTTCCTTCAGCCTCTCGCGGCGCGGGGAGGCTTCTCCAGAGGGGAGTGGGGCTGGTGTGAGCGCTCTGCTCTCACTCTTGGTCCCGGTTGTTGGCATAAGCACTTGTGCTCTGAAAGCTTGCCTACGGGGACCCCGTTTCCCTTGGGCGGCCTGCAGCTGTGCCTGTTGCTCGTCTTGGAGATCTTCCTTTCATGGGTTGACGTGTTAAAGAGCCAGTGACTCTTATCCAGACGTGCTGAAGAGGTACTCGTCTTCCTCCTGTAGTTATCTGTCAGAGATACACGGGGAGTTTAGGTTTTAAAAGCTCTGTGTGTAGTATAGCATAACGATAGGTAAACTGTTAAAAGCTCTTTTGGATCTGTTACAGGAACTGTTCATTTTCTTACTTGAAAGGTTGCTTGTCGGTTCGTAGTACCGTGATCCGCTGCAAGAGAAAGAAGTTTAAACCTGTGTGACTGCTTTGCTATGGAGTATGGGTCTGGAGTGTTTCTGAAGTGATGATGAGTTTTGATCAGTCGTTTTCCTGTGTGACTTAGAGGAATGCCAATAGGGCCGACTTACGGGCCCTAGAGTAATGCCAATAGGGCCGATACGCTAAATTCTATTGTGTTAGGACTAGGTAGTCTCCACACTGCATATACACTCTATTCTAATTTACACATACAAATAAGAGATCGTGTTTGGTTTTCAGCTAAAATTAGAAATTTTTTGCACTATTTTCTTGTCATATTGCTGAAAAACTGCATTCTGCTTACTTTACTTTTTCTTGACTTGCCCTCCCTTCCTGTTTTTATCCTCTACAGTCTGCCTCTTCCGGGGCAAAGTAGGGTTAATTAAATTTGTTGGCATGGAAAGTAATACTGTTAATATTTTGGATTGTTGCTACTCTAGTTATGGTAGTAGATGACTGGAGTCATGTCTGCTATTTGAATGACACTTGGGGTTTAAGTACATAAAGAAGTACTGGGAGTAGTTAATCCAGGCTTTAGTTTTCGCATGGAGCAGCTGACATGCTGTCATTGCCTGTCAGCCGGGTCTCACCGGTGGTAAACACAGGGCAAGAATCTCCATGTAAGCAGTTCTCACAGAGCAACAGGTGTATTGTAAGATTATGTCCTAGCTTGTTTTGTGGTAGTCCATTCTTTTCCTTACTTAAAAGAATATTTCTATAGTTGTTGCAGAAATGTTTACCGTTTGTTTGTGATTTCTGTTGTGTAAGTCTCCTGTAAGTCTCTCTGACTTTAAATGCAATAGATGCTTCATGGTTCTTGAGAAAAGTCGAATTTCTGGAAGTTGTTACAGTGGTTGTGGCTGCTGTGGTGTTCTAGAAAGAACAGGGCTGCAGTTAACTCCCACTAGTTTCAGATGGATCAAGAATTCCTGAGACTGACTTACATGAGAAACAGGAGGGTGGTCATTTGTTTGTTTTTCTGTCAGTGGTCACCATGCTTAGTAAAAATCGATTCTTTTTTCTTCACAGGCTTGTTATAAAAGAGAGTATAGAGCAAGATTCTGCCGTGGAAGAGGGTAATTTGCAGTTAACATTTTATTCTTAGATACACTTGTTTGGCAAAATTATGCTGATTTTTTTCTTCACGAGCTTAACATCAGAACTATTGGGTGTATGTTAGTAAACTGATCACATGTTGTTTCCTAAACTTGTATTTTTCTAGTGGTGAGAAGTGCAGAGTGTGCAGGGAGAGGATGAAGTATCAAGGGTTTCCTTTGTATTTCTTTGCTGGGGAAGGAAACTGCGGTGTAGCTATGCCTAAGCTAGCCCATCTAGGATGCCTGAGTACAGAAACAGTAGTCTGTGCAACCATTTTGCCTTTTAGGTGGTAGAGAGATGAAGCACACACAGAGTTCTAGCTTATTCGGCCCTTGCTGATAAATGTTAAGCATGAGTATTTGCAGTGCTGTAGCTTTCTCTAAAGGCATGTCATGAGTCTGTGAGCTTTTTGTTACTGGAATCTGTTTTTAGACATGCATTTCATGATCTTACTAAATGTACCAAATTATCTGTTTTTAAAGGCATATAATAATCATGGAGAAATACTCCATGGCTTTTCTGTTGTTATTTTTGGTTTGATCAGCATTTTTTGGCTAGTTCATCACTTTCACCATTTTCGTTTGTGCTGGGGAGGTTTGAAATAGCAATCCAAGCAGCTGAGTTGTTTGCTTGTTTACGGATTTGATACCGCAAGCCAGTTCTTGCTGCTGAAACTTTTGTAGAAGCACAGAATAACAGAGAAGCAGAGGTGACTCCTTGTATGAAGGGGTGGATGCCTATGCATTTAATTTCTGGGTCTGCTGACGCTGGGTCACTGCAGGCAACATGACTTGAGGACTGATTTTTCAAAAGATGATTTCAAGAGAGAATCTGTATTCACAGAATCATAGAATACTTAGAATTGGAAAGGACCTTAAGATCATCTAGTTCCAACCCCCTTGCCATGGGCTGGGATGCCTCACCCTAGACCTTGTCTCCCAAGGCTCTGTCTAACCTGGCCTTGGGCAACCCATTCCAGTGCCTCACCACCCTCACAGTAAAGAACTTCTTTATATCCAGCCTGAACTTCTCCTATTGAAGTCGGAACCCATTACCCTTTGTCCTATTTCTACAGTCCCTAATGAAGAGTCCTGAGAGCTGTTGCAGTACTTACGTGTTTTATGTAGAGAGATTTCTTCATTTTCATTATATTCTGTGTCAGTGGGGCTTTTTCTCCTGGAATCCTTATTTAGACAAGTTTCTTTGCAGATATCTGTGCGTAGAAATGGTAGGTAAAATATGTTAAATTTGGGACTAGTAGAAATAATAATCTAAAATGTTAAGCAGTAGAACTTTACAGCTTTTTTATTGCTGGTTTAGGAACATTTAGTATTTCTAATTGAAAATGTTTGGATTTTTTTTCCCTCTTCTTTCTAGAAATAAGATTGCTGTAGAACCAGGTCAGAACGTACTGAAACTCATACAGGATGGTTTTGAAAGTAAGCTCTGATTTGGTGTTTTGTTTAATTTGCTGGTTAAAAAAAAAAATAAAAAATCTTCCTTGTATTTAATGGTCAGTAAATAATGGTAATAAAAAATAGAGATAAAATGAGTAAAAAGGAAGTCTTTCTCAGAGTCTTTAAAAGCATTTCTCAGCCACTTTAAACTGTGTCTTAGCTATCTTATAAAGGTAATCATTTTCCTGAGTAGCTGGTTTCTTTCTTGTTTGCATTTATGTGACCCTAACAAGCCTTAAGAACTGTTGAAATAAGTAAAACCTTGACAACTCCAAGAATCCCTGATCTATGGTTTTTTCTTATAGGTTGTGGCAATGATCTTACAATTACCTCTTCAAGTCCAGCGCGTTGCTCAACTCCTATCGTCAGAAATGACAACACGGCTACAAGGGTAAGTTAGTTATAGCAGGGTCACAACGTAGTGTTGAGTACAGTTTTTCTTGGGTACAAGTTTAGTTCTGTATGAGTGTTGCATGAATAAGCTCCATGTGTCACTTGAACTAGTATATAAGCTGTAATTTAACCTTCTGTAATAGTTGTTGGTGATTCTTTTTTTGTAGTTTGTTGTGCTATGATAGCAAAACCCTGTAACTAGATTTATTTAATAGTTTATTTTCTTGGGGTGTTTTGCTAATAAAAGCTTTTTCAGCTTTTTGCTACAGTACTAAAAACTCTCATGGTCTTAGGTTGAAGCATCTGCCTTTTAACTGGTGGTGGGTAAGGCTGTTTTGGACTCCTTTGGGGTTGGTTTCAGACACTTTGCCAGATATATGGACACAGTTCTTAGGTATCCAGTGAATAGTAAAATTGAAAGATGGTTCCTGTAGCTTGTGGACTCCTGATAAAGTTACCTGTACAATGACTTCGTATATCTGTAACTTTGTTGAAGAGAGGAGACAAGCCAGAGGTCTTGTTCATGTGCTGTCTGACGGAGTTATGCCAGTAATGTAGTTTGTATATTCAGTTATAATATTTTGATTTTAGTAGTGTTTTATAAAAAAAGGATATTCTATTAATAGCAGTGTTGAAAACAGGCATCCTTTATAATGGTGTTTCCTTCAGTCTGATGTTAGAATCCTGCATAATCTCAAACTGATTCTTGCAAAATCTCAGTCTGACTTAATGAAAATGAATTAAATTGTTTAGATTAATTCACTCTAGTGAAAAGAGTAAATAGGTTGCCTGTGGGCTAGCAGGTTGTCTGTTCAAAGCTGCAGATCAATTGCTACCTTGCCCACTGTTTTACCTGTTTGAAATTTACAGTTAGTTTTAGAAAGTGTTAAGTGATAGAAAATGGAAGCGTTTAGTTAGAATAGAAATGTGCTTCAAATGAGTAAGAATTGAGAGAAGGAAATTATATTGTGTTCTGTAGAAATTTATATACCTCTCAAAACACTGTTGCTATATCAAATATTTTACTTTGTCTCATTATTCATTATCAACTATGCAGTCAATGGAAGGGTTAACTAACTCTGTGGAAAGAGCCTGTAATTCTGCAGTGTCCTTACCTGCATCACCACTAAAACCAGTCGACAACAGAGGTTGGTAGCACTATTATTAAGTTTTTTTTTATTTTGAGTAACTTTCATGTTTTTTTTTTTTAAGGTTTTGTGTAGAAAAATTAAACCTATTTTATTTATATAGCAGGATGGTCACATGAATCACCTCCGAAGCCTGTAATATGTGATCATGTACCTGATTCTAAAACTCCAGAGTCTCCAGTGTCTAAAGAAAAAACAAATGATACATTAAAAGATGTTGAAGCACTACGCAAAAGTCCTGATGTGTCTTTGGACCCTGAGGATGATCATGGGCCAATTAGATTGCTTCTTCTGGAGGAAGCAAAAGGTCCTCCTGTAAATACGTAAGTAGATCTGAATGTGGTGGTGGTAGCGTGTGTTTTCCCCCTGAGGGTAAATTAACATGGTGGTTTCAATTATTTATGGGTTGGATTTTGAGGTAATAAAAAAAATAATTCCAAGCTTTTGAGAAAGTTTTCATATTTGGGTTTAGAAAGAACAGAATTGTTTTTTATTAAATATTCTGGTGATAAGGGTTAATTCCCAGAAGTGCAGGACACAAGTGACACTGATCCCAATAGATCCTATTGACTCCCATTGGTAGAGTGAGATTTGGAGGAGAGTGCACCTGGAGTCTAGAAAACCTGACAGTTTCTGAATCACATTCTCCTAAAATTAGGAATTGTTCTTGCTGTGCAGCCCTCACTTTGGTCAGATTGCAGACTGACCCATGTTGCCTCATTGATTTAGATACTTGTTACTATGCTGGAAAGTAGTACAGCTAACCTGTGTTCCAGCAAATTACCAAATGGAAGCTTACTCATGAGAAGTGAGACACTGTCCGCAGGAGAAAATGAGAGCATTTGTCCATCCACATGAGGCCTGATGTGCACTCAGAATTTATAGCATATTTGAATGCTGTTTCTCATACACAGATTACACTTTCATGGCCAAAATGCTCCTGCTGCAGTGAAGAGCCACATGGAAGTTGAAAATCTGGGAGGATCTCAGACTGGAAGAGATGAACAGGTTGTTCTCATGAATGGAACAGAAAGTATTGCTACGTCTTCTGTACAGAAAAGGAAGTCTTTCTCTTCAGTTCTTTTAGCAGCTGTAGCAACAGAAACACTTGGAAAAAGGTTTGTTTTGAGGCTTAATGGGGAACGTAATTTGCTAGTAAAATAACTCAGTCCTCAGTACTGGTGCAACATCCTTTTACCTGGAAACATGGTCTGGGAGAAACATTGGTCTGTCCCAAAGCATACTGAAAAATGCCTCTTGAGAAAAGGTTTGAATAATTGTTTCAGAGTTCTGTGCTGTTAGGATTTCACAGTGCTGTTGCTTTTGTCTGCCAGCAAAATAGTGTGTGGCTATTAAAGGGTGTTTCAAATTGAGCCTGAGATGTTTTGATAGGTAGGTTGGAGGAGTCAGGTAAACCTTACGTGATTCTGAAGTCGGCAGTTATCAAACAGACTTTTTCAAAGCTAATATGGAGCTGACCAGTTAGATAGGAAGCTGACTATCCAGCATCTGAGAAATAATGAGGTGTGCATATGAGCACAAAGCAGAGAGAAGCAGGCCTTGTGTTCTCTTTGGGAGCTAAAGGGCAGTGAATGATGAACTTTATAGTAATTCTTCTGAGGAATGTCTTGTAGCATGTTTTGGTGTTCTAAAGTCATCGCTAGATTTGTGAGATTTTGATTCATTTTTTCTCCCCACATGATGTGAATACTTTGTCCCTCCTTTCTTTAGGTATTCGGCCTCAATATCACCTCCATCACCTCCTCCTGTGAAAGACCAAGATATAGAAAATGAATGTGATTTTTTCATTGATGAATCATATGATGTATCTTTTAATTCTTTCTTTTCAATACCCCGTATGAACAAAAAATCAAGAAAAGCTAGCTCTGCAACTCCTGTTTCCAAGTTTCAGCCCTCTGAAAAGATGACAGAGGGTAAGAAAAGCAAGAACAGAAAAGCACAGGTTGAAGCACTTACTAAACAGAAAATGGATGATTTGGACATCAGCATACATCAGCATACATCCTTGAAAGGAACATCAGAATCAGATTCCATCTCTGACAGTGAAGGAAAGGTTCTCAAATCTCAAAGGCAAAACATTACTTGTATGGAAAAGGAGAAGACGGAGGGTCAGAAAGGCAAGAAGAGAAAAGTGCAGGGTGAAGCACGTTCAAAACAGAAAATGGATGTTTTGGATGTCAGAATGCATGAATTAAAAGGAACACCAGAATCAGATTCTGTCTCTGACAGTGAAGGAAGGGTTCTTAAATCTCAAAGGCAAAATATTGCTCATATGGAAAAGGAGAAAGCAGAGGGTAAGAAAGGCAAGAAGAGAAAAGTGCAGGGTGAAGCACGTACAAAACAGAAAGTGGATGTTTTGGATGTCAGAATGCATGAATTAAAAGGAACATCAGAATCTGATTTTGTCTCTGACAGTGAAGGAAAGGTTCTTAGATCTCAAAGCCAAAACATTATAGAAAAGAAGAAGGCAGAGGATAAGAAAGGCAAGAAGAGAAGTGTACAGGTTGAAGCATGTACTAAACAGAAAATGGATGATTTGGATGTCAGAGTGCATGAATTAGAAGGAACATCAGAATCAGATTCCATCTCTGACAGTGAAGGAAAGGTTCTGAAATCTCAAAGCCAAAACATTACTCGTATGGAAAAGGAGATGACAAAGGGTAAGAAAGGCAAGAAGAGAAAAGTACAGGTTGAAGCACGTACTAAACAGAGAATGGATGATTTCGATGTCAGAGTGCATGAATTAGAAGGAACATCAGAATCAGATTCCATCTCTGACAGCGAAGGAAAGGTTCTTAAACCTCAAAGGCAAAACGTTACTTATATGGGTAAGTTGTTTAAACAGGTCTTTAGACTTCTTCCTGGTTGTATGGCTGAATTTTTTTGTGGTGGTTTATTTGGAAATAAGGGTAAAGTCGATGATAAACATTAATGGATAGCTAATTGATGTTTCAGTTGCAGTTAAGTGTGGGTGTGTAGAAGGTGGTGAGACAGTGTCTTTGCACCCCACCCCCTATCCAGCTCTTTCTGTTAAGACATTAAAAAAGAAGTTAGCAGTGTTGCCTTATCTTAGAAGCAAAGAAGGTAGCTACCCACAAGCTTTTGCTCCTCTCTGTGTAGAAAAGAAGCTTGAACTGATGGAGATTAGTTTTTAAGAATTATTTGTGAAAGGGTTTGTAGCAGGAAACACTGAAAACTGGAAAGCAGATTGAATGTAATGTTTCTGCTGTTTTAATTTTTTTATATACTGTAGTTCAGAGAAAGCCTTCTTTCAAGCATCAGGGAAAAATCTGCTTTTGTGATACTTTTTAAAAATTATTATAATGCTTTGGTTTATTTTTCTCTTCAGTTATTAAATCATATATCTTTAGGTTTAATGAGAAAAGATATTAATGTCCAACTGTTTTGTGTATTGATAGGAAAGACTAAAAAGGATGCACTTAAGCAAAGCGCTCCAAACAAGGTAAAGGACACACCCTGGAAACCAGAAGCCAGAAAAATTACGTTGTCACAATCTGGTCTGGAAACAAAAGCATGTGATGCCGAACAATGTAAAACAATGGTGATGCCAAGTGAGGGTTCACTTATGTCCTCAGCTGGACACCAACAGAAGCAGTCACTGTCTCCAAAAGAGAATCTCAAATCTTCCAGGAATCCTCGGTCAGCTTCAAAAGCTTCTCAGCATTTAGTTCACAGGAAACAGTCTGTTAAGCAGAAACATCCAGGGGGTACAGTAACTAAGAGACTGTCAGGAAGTCCAAGGAAGAAGCTTAAAAAAACTGGCAAGAAAAATAGTGAGAGAAAGCCTCAGTTACAAAGAAAGATTTTTTACAGTGTACCCAGTGAAGAAGAGCTTGAAAGCGAGCCTGCGAAATTGGATGAGGTGTTTGCCTCAGTCCTGCATCAGGAGTTAGAGACTTCTGTGATTCAGAACTTGGCTAAGTCTGAAAAGCCTAAAAATGTATTGCGGACATTGGAGTCCATTGGTGGTGCAAATTACAGAACTCCTGTAAAAGCACTGCAGCATGTCATAGGCAGTGTGAAGAGTTCTGAAAAGAAACTGCTGTCAGCTAAGTCTTCAAGGAAGATACCCAAAAGGAGTCACTGCAGGAACAGTGAAGATGTTTGCTCAGGGCCTGAGGACAATGAATCTGAAATGGATTCTGACAGCTCTTCTGTACAGGAAAGTGCAAGGAAAAACCACAAGTTATCAGATATGAAAATAAAAAGTAACAAAAGAAAACGTTACGCACAACACGGACTAAAGTATGTTTATTTATGTAATTCCTAACAAGTGCAGTATAACTTGGTAGATAATTGAATGCATCTTGTTAACTTTTAAGCAATAATCGCAAAACTGAATAGCTAATAGGGAAACCAAATGATGTAATCAGCATCCTAGTCACAAAGGTGGGTGCCCAATCTAGTGTCTGCTTCTATATAAGGAAACTTGTGCTGGATTTTGTAGTGTTCCTTTGAGACTTGAGTAGCAGATCCAGTTCAAAACCAAATAAAGTAAAACACCCCCCCACATGTGCACACAAGCACACCACCTGTAGAATGACTTCACTGTCAGGTTTGTTTCCTTGTTTATAAACAGAGAAAATAGTGTTTTAACTCTTCAACTGTATTTATTTCTGAAGAATTAACTTTACTACTGATTGGTAATTAAAAGAGTAAGTCTGTTTAACCAGTCTAATTGAGATTTTATTCTCTGCTCTTTGCAGGGCTTTTTAAATTTTTTTTAATGAATCTGTTCAGTACATAATGTTATTGACATGCAGGTTTCTTTTAGTAAGCAAAATTGACTTAACAGTAAGCGTAATAATAATACGTTTCTCTCTTCTAGAGATTCCATTGCAGCTCTGAAGCCTACGTGTCATGAAAGGTAATTTCCTGAGCTGTCTGTAAAACTAGCATTTAATCTCAGTTCTGCCCCACTGACACAGAATAGCTGTTTGGTTCTACTACTGCATTTTGTGTTCTGCTACTGAAGAACCTAGTAGAAAGGAACTGTGATTCATGCACTAGGTGTTTAAATACCATGCTATACAGTTAATAAACTAATAAATAAGGAGGCTTAGTAAGTTACTTGCCTTTGAGGATTTTTTTTTTCCTTTGAGGCTTGCTTCCACATTAGCGCATCATTTTTGAACAGAAATACTAGTGCTTCTAGAAATAACTACTGTACTAAAGTTGCTGTTAAGCAGGGTATAGAACTGTATCTATCCTGCTTCCATGTATATAGTCCAGACTCTTGTTTGTGCATGGGGCTGTGCATATACCTTATCCTTCGTGGGATGGAAACTTAATAACAAAGCAAACAGGTGTGGTCATCTGTGAATATATTAAATTCTTATGTTGTAATGCTGCTGAAAATTTTAATTTAGTGAACCTATTCCTGACTTGGACATATTTGTAGTGCAGCTTTGCAAATCTACCATTGAAATGCACTTTTTAGAGGATCACCACTGAACTTCATTGACATGATAAAAGCAGTGAAGCACAGCCACAGATAGGGGAAGGTGGAAAAGTTAGGGATACTAGTGCTAAGGTTCAGAGAGAGGTCCTGTTAGAAGTGATTTGATAGCTAGAGAATCTTTGGTGGAGTTACATATATTTGATTATTGTCATTTTATGTGGAAAATTTTATGTCAGAATGCATACTACAAATTACAATTACAAACTGTTTTATTGTCCTTTCTTTACAGTATGCACATTATTCTTTAAAGCAGTTCCATAATCATGTTGTGTGGAAAATAGTTTGGAAGGTAGTGCTATAGAGGAGGGGAGAAGGTCTGTTGCTTCTCAAAGGGAGAAAAAAGAAGAAATTGATAAAAGATTTTTAGGAAACCTGTTTAGAGGGAAGGTGTGAACACTAGTTTGTCTGCCTAATGACCAAGTAGAGAAGCAATTGATGAATTTCAGACCTGTGACTCCTAACTAGCAGTCATTTGCTTCAGTGTCTAATCAGTACAGACAAGTTTAGAACGAAAAAAAACCAAATCATCTCATGTGATCTGAAAAAAAAAAATCCCTTAAATTTGCTATTTTTGGTAGTGCTGTAATGTTCCTTTGCCATTTAACATATTCAAGAAGTGTATTTTTTTTACCTTTGAAGCAGGCCTGTTCTAGAACATTGTGATAAAGTTGCTTCCAGAAGTCAGTCTTGTGAACAGGATAATACATCTTCAGGTAATGTTTAAAGTTGTTTTTCTCTTTCATTTTATGTATAAGCGTCTTATAAGTTGTTTTTCATGGTTTAGTAATTTCTTAATATTGTGCTCTGCTTTTCCATGATAAGAAAATGGCTCTGGTCACCTCTGCCAAAATCCATGGTACAGTGTTCAGGCTTTACCATGTGTTAGCTTTGGAGGGACAAGTACTACGTGGTTTGGCATTAAGCCTGCCAGGATAAAGTTATCCTTGAATACAATTTTTAGGCTTGATTTGTACCAGTTTAGTGTGTTACCATGTGATGTAACTTGATCACTTCAGGCGAGATTGGACATCTTTATGGAATCATGTCTGGTTTGCCTAAAAATACTTTGCTTTTTTTCCTTTTAAGTTCCCCTACATAAGTTGCACATAATTGTCATAATGAATATGAACCCCAGGGACAGGAAGTCTTTTCGTTAATGTTTTAGAGCCAGTTGTGAATGTTACTCATTCATGCAGTGTTTTCTTCAAAGACCTAGTTTTGTATGTGTTCTGATAAGAAGGTTGTTCTAAAGTCAGACTTGAGTGGTATAAAGCTGAGTGACCTTTCACTATGAGCAATAAAATGGTATGTATAGTTATAATTTGCCAATGTTTGTTTTATCAGAGGAATGAGCCTGGGTAATATTTACTTGAATGTATGGTTTTCATGTAATTTTCAAGCTTACACTGCTTAAAAGCTAATTGCACATACACTGGGTTTCATGTATGGTTAAGGGAAAAAGAGCTTCTGTTTGTATTACCTTTGCTTGCTTCTAGTGGGTAGAGTGAATAAAAGTCTGGAATAGTATATTCTTATAATTGTGGGTTTTGGATGTATTTTCAGATAATTCTGAAGGATTGGATAGTCAAATACAACATCTGTTGTCAGACAAATTAGCAAGACATAAAATAGGTAAGATTATTTTAAAATATCTTAGTGTAAGTGCATAAATACAAACGCATTTTCAGCTTGATGTAAACTTTGCTGAAGGAGACACAGGAAGGCACCTAGAAATGGGTTCATATGTTAGTATTTACAGATAAAGCTTGGTAGTTCTTCAGTGTACGTTAACCCTGCTCTAATTTTTAAATAACTTTTAAAACTTAAAGTATTTAATTTCTGTTCCTGTATTCAACAGTTATCTTTTTAACTGTCACATTTTTGTTTTTCATTTAATACTGTGTCAAGACACTGCCCACAGTTCAATGAGAGCAGTAAGAGTTTGGTTTTACGCAGTATAACTGAGGGTGCAAACCTGCCTTCTGTGGTGGTCTGAGTCTAGATAAGATGTAGCAATGGGCAAGCAGTCAATTGTAGTCCCATACTGGAATGTTTTATTGGGTTTTATTCCCTTCATTAGTATATTATGCCCAACACTATAGTTAGGTCTACCTACAAAAACTATTGCAGCAAGTTACTTACCATTTTTATTTTTAGCTTTTAAATATTTTTAACTAACTTGCTCTCAACTCTCAGGGGGCTTTTATTCTTTCTTACAAACACTAGAATATTGAATGTTACTGTATTCATATATGGCAGCTTAGACAAATTGGAAGTTGAGACTTTATAATAAGTAAGATAAATACCAGAAAAGTCTTGGAAATGTGTGGGGTTTCTGTTGGCAAAAGTGCTGCTCTCCTGGAACTTGGAGATTGGACTTAAGAATCTCGAAAGCAAAAGGCTGTTTATGCATTCTCTATTACTCTCCTCTTGCACTACCAAGGCAGTGCCTTTTTACTGTTGCTGGTGAAATCCTTCACATTTAGGCAGGGTTGTTAGTCTTTGTTGAAAGTTTGTGTCTGCACAGTTGTGCAAAGCGTTCAACACTGTCCCACATAACATCCTTGTCTCTAAATTGGAAAGACATCAATTTGATTGAGTGCGCCCTCAGCAAGTTTGCCGATGACACCAAGCTGTGTGGTTCGGTGGATACACTGGAGGGAAGGAATG
>JBCJKH010017850.1:0-10998 GCA_039877255.1 Loriculus beryllinus | reverse complement strand
CCGAAGCTGCCTCCGGCTCCGCAGGCGCCGCCGCCCATTCCCATCCCTCCTCCCATTCCCATCCCTCCTCCGAAGCCGCCTCCCATTCCTCCTCTGCCTCCGGTGATGGTGGTCCTGCCTATCACCGCTGCAAGAGAAACACAGGTTACACACACGTTGTCCATAGGCGCTCTCCACCCCCAGAAGGGAAGCAGGGCAGGTACTTACAGACATTGACGTTGGACATGCCGTCGTTGCACAGCCTGGGAGGTAAAGAGGTGAAAGAGGCATTGTTAAAGTGAGAACTATCTTTCCACCTTTGAACTGTTTTCCTGTTTCATCCTTAACAGCAGCGTTGGTGTCACTGCAGTGTTTAGGGAGGGAGCGAATGGAAACTTCCTCTTTATAAAGAGGTTCTTCAGGATTTGAGGCTCATGTAACAGAGATGAAGCAGCAGCTTCGCCCCCTCCAGTGAGCAGGACATGGCTATGATTGGTCCTGACCACGCAAAATATCAACCAATGCCATTGCCCCAAAATATCAACCAATGCCATTGCCAATGCCATTCTCACCCAAAGAGCTGGTCGGAGATGACACCGTTAACATCAAAGCTCAAGGTGTCCAACACAGACCCTAACTACAGGCCCTAGGCACTTTCCTAACATCCCTCAGAGACCATGGGTTTACCTGTTCTCCTCTCCCTCCAGCAGCTTCCTGTACATGGCAATCTCTACATCCAGCGCGATCTTGATGTTGAGCAGCTCCTGATACTCCTTCAGCAAGCGAGCCAGCTCCTCCTTGTCCTTCTGCAGAGCAGATTCCAGCTCCTCCAGTTTTATCCTGGCATCCTTCAAGGCCATCTCACCCCGCTCTTCGGCCTCAGCAATTGCAGCCTGAAGATGCTGGTTCTAAGGAACGAAACAGGCACTTTCTCGGTTGTGATCAACCCTCAAACCCAAGAGGGTTACAAAGAAAGGAAACATCTACATGAAGTGAACAAGGGGTGCTTGAAGAAATCGTTTCCACCCCACACATGGCCATTTGTGGTCCAATCTGGTGCCATCACCCATTATGATGCTGAGGAGCCCCTACCTGCTTCTTGACGTTCTCAATCTCAGCCCGCAGCCTCTGCACATTCCTGGTCAACTCCTGGATCTCAATCTTGGTGTTGCGGAGGCTGTCCCCATGCCTTCCAGCAGTGCTCTGCAACTGCTCGTACTGATGGCACAGAGACAAAGCAACCCATCAGTGACACATGAATGATACCTACGCAAGGTTTGCCAGCAGTTCCATAGCTCTTGTGCTGCTACAAGGACCTATCACATTGGTCATGGATGCCCAGATTGATGTAGAATACGCTTCCAAGACTCAGTTCTGGAGTCTGAACTACGAAGTAGTTCTTAGTGGCACTAAGAAGCATCTCTTGGCTTATGAAGAGCTGCTTTGGACACATATTTTCTAGTTAAGGTACATTTTTGGCCATCTTTATTGAGAGGCTTGTACCGGGCACCAAAGTGGGGTTGAAAACTGGTGAAAACAGTGAGTCACATCCCTCAAGAGCAACACAGTTCCTCTTGAGGCTTCTTTGCATGAGCTCCAGCACCATGAGCTTGAGGAGATGTCTCCCATTGTCAGCCCTCACCATCACTCTGGTTCCTGACCTGCTCCCATCTTACCTGGCTTTGGTACCAAGCCTCAGCTTCAGCTCTGCTGCTCTGAGCAATCTGCTCGTACTGGCGCCTGACCTCCTCGATGATGCTGTCCAGGTCCAGGTGCCGGTTGTTGTCCATGGACACCACCACAGACAGGTCCCGGCTGATGGTCTGCATCTGAGCCAGCTCCTACAACCAAGACAGGAGTCAGTCCGAGCATCTGAGGAGGGCATAGAAGAGCAGGAGCTCCAAGCAGCCTCTGCAGCCCAAATCCAACGGACACCCAGTCCCATCCCAGTGTCTTTGGCCACCACATTGCAACTGCAATGGGTAGGGAAAGCTCTTACCTCCTCATAGATGCACCTCAGGAAGCTGATTTCATCGGTCAGGGCTCCCACCTTGGCTTCCAACTCTACTTTAGTCATGTAGGCACAGTCCACATCCTAAAGGAAAGATCACACAGACATCAGCTTCATCCCACCCCAGCACCATCCTGTTTCTTCCCCCTTCCAACATCTTTGTAGACTCCTCTCCTGTTGCCCCTGTAACTCACCTTCTTGAGCACCACAAACTCATTCTCAGCAGCAGTACGCCTATTGATTTCTTCTTCATACCTATTGAAGAGGACAATACCACATAAGCAACCTGCTCTAGTGGAAGGTGCCCCTGCCCGTGGCAGAGGCTTGAAACTAGATGAGCTTTAAGGTCCCTTCCAACCAAAACAGGGCTATAAGTCTCTTGGACTCATCAGTCAACCACAGAACCCCCCTTCCCTCAGCCTAATTTCTCCTGAGCTCCTCAGCAATGGGAAGCCTGTGGGAATGCCCAAGCTCTGCTCTCCAGGCTGCTTGAGCCACTTACTTGGTCTTGTACTCCTCCACGTATTGCCGCATGTTCTGCAGCTCCGACTCGAGCTGCCCCCTCTGTCCCAGGAGAGAATCCAGTCTCCTCCTCAGGTTCTGGATGTAGTTTTCAAAGATGACATCGAGATTCTTCCTTGGACCCACTGGTCCTTGCTGCTGGAGCAGCTCCCATTTGGTGGCCAGGACCTTGTTCTGTTGCTCCAGGAAGCGGACCTGAAAGACCACCAAGGGATGTGTGAGATTCACAGCGGGAACATCACACAACTCAAACCTCCTCTTGCTGATGTGGGAAACCAAGGGAATCACTTCCCAGATCCCCACTATGACTATGGCTGGTTAAAAGCCATTTTCCAAGAGGAAGATTCCTCCTTTCTTTATCCCTTTTTTCAACTATCCTTGAATTTCTCCTCTTTTCCCCTTTTCTGTTCTACTTTGGTTCTCTATTGGAACATCACATTCCGGTTTTACAGTTTTATCATTTACAACTGCAAATTCTGATCTGGAATTAATTTCCGGAAGCATCAGATCATCATGTTTACCTTCTAGTGAATGAAATCCCACATCGGGATCTCAATACTGGAAAACATTCCTCTTAGCAGATAAGAGAGGAATTCAGTATTCATGTCATGCATTTAAACAACTCTGAAGCATGTTCTCAACCAGCGTTCTCCCAGTGCAGGAACTCTAAAGAGTACTCAACTGTACTTGAAGTGAAGAACAGCCAGGAATGAACTCAATGCTCTTCCTGACATTCCAAGTCCCTCAAGAAGAACAAATCCTTGAAAAGGATGGACTTAAAGGATAACTGAGTGTATGGCGACCACTTTTGGCCTCAAAGAACACAAGAGAAAAGCGAAGGAAGAAGTTGGATCAACCAAACCCAGAGAAAGTCCTTTGGTTTCTCTGTGGATGGAAAGTTATTACATTGCCTTAGGAGGACTCAGTACAAACACCATCAGTCCTCCAGAGCTGCCCACACGGAGCTGTGAAGGACAGTATTCCCCTCTCCACAGCACAGGAAAGCTCCTCAGAGTCCCCATTCCCAAGCAAACACAGTTCCAGCTTCTCACCTTGTCAATGAAAGAGGCAAACTGATTGTTAAGAGTCTTGATCTGCTCCTTCTCCTGGCACTTCACTTGCTGGATCTGAGGGTCAATATCAACATGGACCGGCCGCAGGAGGGTTGGGTCAACCTGCACCGGTTGGATGCCTCCAGGGAACCCAGGACCACCTCTCACAGGACCACCAAAGCCACCTATTCCTCCACCAACGATACCTCCTCCAATGCCGCCAAATCCTCCTCCAAAGCCTCCACCAAAGCCACCAATTCTACATCCGTATCCACCGCCAAAAGAGCCACCCATGGAAATCCTTCCGTTGCCACCCATGTTATGGAGGCTCCTGCTGCTAAAACCTGTACAACGTCCATTGCCTCCAAAGCCCCTGGATGTGGAGAACGAGCTATAGCTGATCCTGCTTCTGCCCCCACATCCTCCAAAGCCACCACCAACGGCAGAGCAAGAGCTGAATCCCCTTTTGCTTCCTCCTCCAAAGCTTCTGCAGGTTGACTGCCGAGACATGGCCGGTTCTTCCAAGCGGAGTCGAGGAGAGCAGAAGGACCAAGGGAGCTGTGCTGCTGTGGGATGAGCACAGAGAGAAGTGTGCCCAGTCTTCTCTGGCTCCACAGCTCCAGGCATTCCCTTTTATGTGTTCCTGGAGGTGGGCTGGGTCTACAAGGGCGTGAAGAGGAAACAAATTTACTGTCTTCATCAGCTTGGTGCGGTTAACAGATTTTTGCCAAATTGTTGACTCCACCCAGAAATACGCTTTGCAATGCAGAAGAGAATAAAAGAGCAAGAGCATTGGAACAGGTCTCAGTGAGTAAGTGGACTCTCCTATCTTTATGGCATCAGGAAAACTGTGTTTTACAGGGATGTAGTCATGTTATTCCCTCCTCCCACCTTTCTCCCTGTTCTTAATGATTTTGCACTTTGTCTGGAGCTGCATCTTTTGCCCTGACGCTTAGTGTCAGACCAGCTTTTTGGTGCAAACCAACCAGGATGAGGCTTTCACAACTCCCCCAAGCACACCCCAAATCTCCTGCTTAAGTGGAAAATTGCCGATGGCTTTCCAAGAGGCAGTTTCCCCGTGCTGAGCAAAACCACCACACATTAGCATTTAACAACGGTCAGCATTTCTCTTTTATCCAGAAAGGAGGTGCTTGGGTCCTTCCCTAAGAGCATCAGTTGGGATGGGAGTGCCTGCTTCCAGCACACGTTCCTGCAAAATGTGTCTCCCAGAGTCTGAGCTACCCAAGTACCGAGACTCGGAGCACCAGAGTGGAATGAGCAGGAGAACCAGGATGTCCAAGCTCCTTCCTTGGGCGTTACTGATGGCCACAGGGATTGCTGAACCTGCAGAGGACGGAAAGGACGCTTCGGGCGCTACGCGTGGTAATGATGACTGAAGGCAAATAGCAGAGAACTGCAGGCAGGGGTGACAGTGGCTTCTTAAAATGATGTCTTTTTACTTGATTTGGTAGGCAAATGATGCGGCTGAGTTCATCGTGTTGATCAGATAGAAATAAGGGGCAACCGTGACGTAGAACTCTTAACGCTTTCATAAGCAGTAACTGAGTTCTGTTCTTAAGAGTAGAGCTACTCTTTCTTAAGTAGTAACAGTTCAGGTATTGCTGTTTACTATTGCTCTGGGAGGAATGGCATCACTGCCCACAGCTTTGACCACAGCAAATTTAGGTGGGGTTGGAAGGGTGGTGCCCAAATTCACTTCAGAAACTTGGGGGGTTAAGACAACAGCGGTGGCTTAAAACTAGAGAAGAACTACGTTGAATCTTGAGCACTGTGGCTCTGAAGTGGGAGGTTTACCTGCAGGGCATCTTGCAGCAATCTTCTGGGTCTCATAAATCAAATAGACGTGATAGAAGCACTCGTGAAATTTAGGAAGAAAACCAATATATTCCTAGTGCTTCATGCCATAAATCATCAACAAAAGTCAAAGGAAAGAGACTTTAAAGTCTTCCACCCATTTCAGCTCCCCACTCTTATACTGCCTGTTGGCTTCCAAAGCACGATACTCACCTGAGTATGAATTTTAACCATCACACGTTAGACTTTGCGCACCTAAACGCTGTCTGCAAGTATCCCAAGGGGCCACCCGGCAGCCTCAGAAGCTTCAGAGCCTTTCAACACCAACCCAGAGAATCAGTTCCAAAAGCCACAAGAGGAGCCAGGACCAAAATGCTGTTGGCTGCTGCTGAGACCAAGGCTGCTCAACACCACAGCTCATGCATAGCACTGGGATAGGGTAGGGGAGAACACAACCCTTGAAAGGAACTCAAGTCATGGTTGCCCAAGGATGAACCTACACCTAAGGGGGACATAAGTCAAGGGATATCCAGATGTGTGGTTGCAGCTGGAGAATGGGCAGTGATTCCTAAGGAAAGGAGACGCCTTCCCTTTCTAAAGCAGCTGGAATTAGAACAGGGTACCCAGAGAAGCTGCAGCTGCCCCATCCCTGGCAGTGTTCAAGGCCAGCTTCGACACAGGGGCTTGGAGCACCCTGCTCCAGTGGAAGAGGTCCCTGTCTTGGGACATCCTTGGGGGTTGGACCTGAATGAGCTTTAAGATCCCTTCCAACCCAACCCATTCCATGATTCTATGATTCTATGGAATGAAGAGGGTCTTATTTCCCAGTTGTTCTCCCCAAGACACAGAATCAAGTTCTCCAGACCCGTTTGCAGCCCAGTGCACTTGCTCATGATAAGCACTCTTGGGGAGGTGTGGGCTGTAGAGTAGCTCCATTTTTGCTCACAATAAACCAGGGCATCTCTTCCCATGGCCTCCCTCCAGATTGCCACACACACGGTAACTGCCTTTCTCAGCAGGCAACATGGCTTGGTTGGAACATCCCATATGGAGACTCCAGCACGAGGGGGAAGATCTGTTAAGTCAGCCAAATGCCTGGCTGCTGACCACAGCGAGCACGTACAGATAAGACGCCCAGATTGAGTCACTCTGACGTCTTCAGACGAGATGGGAAGATTGCACCAAACCTGCAGTCACTTCAGCCTCCTCCAGTAGACTGAACAGTCAGCCAGGCTCCCGCCGTGCCTTCACATGTCTTACACAAGGGCTTGTACACAGGAAAATCATCAACACAAAGTGTGAGCACTGCAGAAAGCGTGGATGCTTCCCAAGCCAGGCTGCAGCTTCAGTTCTCAAACAGCCAAGAGCTGCAGGTGGCAGAGATGAAGGTGTCTCAATAATTTCTCACAGAAATACCTACAACTCTGTGTTCCAGAGAAGGAGCATATTCACAGAATCATAGAACCATGGTTTGAGTTGAAGGGACCTTAAAGCTTGTCCAGTTCCAACCCCTGCACGGGCAGGGACACCTTCCACTGGAGCAGCTTGCTTCAAGGCCCTGTGTCCAACCTGGCCTTGAACACTGCCAGGGATGGGGCATCCAAATCTTATTCATTCAACCCATTCCAGTGTCCCAGCACCCTCTTCTCACTTATCTCCAACCTGAGCTTCCCCTGTTCAAGTCTGAACCCATCACCCCTTGACCCATCGCACCAGTCCCTGATGCCAGTCCCTCTCCAGCATCCTTGTGGCCCCCTTCAGACACTGGAAGCTGCTCTGAGCTCTCCACTCAGTCTCCTCTGCTCCAGCCCCAATGCTCTCAGCCTGGCTTCATATTCAGGTGCTCCAGCCCCTGAGCATCCTCATGGCCTCCTCTGGACCAACAGTTCCCAGCGGGTGGTTGTGGTACCCCTGGAGCATCACTGAAAGTGCTTTCTGCCTCTTTGATCTCTTGTTGTGGTGGAGGAGCGGGAGCCCAGTGCAGATCAAACACGAGCTCTCTTCTCCCGTTCCCCCTCCTCGAGCTGCACCAGAGTCCTCCCACTTGTAAAGAAGAGACCCTGGGGGGGTGAACGGGCTGTTGAGGGAGCTGATGGGAACCTGAGCCCACACTGTTGGGTGAGTCACGTCTGTGGAGCTCTTTGGGCTCCTACACAGTGAAGGGGAGGGTGAGGTGCCAGGAGCTGTGCAGCAACCCCAGCCCCTTGTTCACCAGTGAGGGATGACCATGACCATCTCCTTCCCATAACATGCACCAGAATCTAACCCTTCTGGAGATGATCGGAAGGGATGTCATGAGGGTGCTCAATTGGGTGGGTTGGGACAATGAATTCCAGCACCTCAGCTCTTGCCTCAGCTGGATTGCCGCACATCGTGTGACCAGAAACCATCATTCCAGGTATGGGCACTACAATGCCCGACAAGAGTCAAGAGGTGCCCATGCAGTAGGTGCTTGGCCAACGCTCACACCCCTGCTCCCAGGCAGCTCCAAACCTGCCCCACCACCTCTGACCGCAAGACTCCTTCCATAGCCACCTTCCCCTACCACAAAGCAAGGTCCACTCGGAGGCAGGAAACCCAGATGAGCTGACAACTGTGTGTTATTGATCTGATTTCTGTTCCCACCCGGCTGTTGATCTCCATCATCAATCAACATGTTTGGGTTGCTATTGGTTTTGCCACTCTGCACTGGCTGCATTCCTGCGCCAGTCCCATAACTTTGTGGTGGTGATTCCAGCACCAGTTCTTCCTGTGCTGAAAGTCTGGAATCCAAGAGGGAGATGAGATGGATCAAGCCCCTTTCCCAGAGCAGCAGTAGGGTTTGAACACACTGCTCTGGTAAGACACGACATGGGGAAAAGGGTCTTGAGGGAATTAGTCTGGATAAAGGCTGATCCCTAAATATCGGCTCATTGCTCCAGTGGGTGTTGGGCCCCTCAGTGCTGGAGGTTTCCAGACACTACAGATGGGGACATCCACCGTAGAAATGACTACACGGGATTCCAAGGATGCGGCTCTATCAGGACCTGCCCAAACCTTTAACAGCCTCTTTAATTCCTCCAGTTTGGGCTCCCATTGCCCCGGCCTGCTCACATTTACTGACATTATGTGACCTGAGCACCCAGCATCCACCATTCCAGGTAAGGACTTGTGCTCCCAGGCACTACAATGACTGACCAGAGTCAAGAGGCATCACTCGTGCTTGGACACTTGCCTGGCTCCATTCCCACAGCCAATCCCTTTCCTCAAAGCGCAGCCACAACACGTCGAGCAGAACAACCCAAACCTTCCCAATGCAACGACACAAAGGCATAGCGAATGTTCTCTGCGATTTATTGGGAATGGCAACATCCCGAGGAAGTAGGGTTGACCAGACAAGAGAGGAAAGGGAGGTGGGGACAGCACATCCTGCTCCATGTCACAAGGCATTGGGAACAAGCTTTGTTCTCCTGAGAAAAAGTCCACGTATGACCGGGTGTTGTGGAGAGCAAGGGCAAGGGGAATGGAAGCCACAGCTTGTCCCAAAGGCTGGTGAATGGAAGCGGGTGGATGCACCACATGCAGAAGCACCCGGGGGAGGAAGAGGAGCAAAGAGGAGCTTTATACACGCTTGCCCGCGGCAGCCAGCGCTGTGCAGCCCAGCAGCACAGGCAGAACCCCCGCTCCGGAGGAGGGATCTTCCTTTGCTCCATCACGGGGCTCCCCGCAGGAACCGGGCCGGGTGGAGGAGCCGGATGGCGGTGGCATGGAGGGACACAGTCCGTGTGGCTGCCGGAGCCCGGGGCTGGCTGCGGGGAGAGGCTGGGCTGGTGCCGGGGGAGCGGGGGAGACGCCGCTTTTCCTTTGGCGGCGCGGTGCGGGGCTCAGAACCTCACTCCTGACGACTTGACCGAGGTGGTGGTCACACATCTCCGCACCGAGGACGAGCCCCCCCCGGAGCTGAAGTTGCCCCCGCCGGAGCCGCACATCCTCCCGCTGCCGGAGGAGAAGCCGCCGCCGAGCATCCCTCCTCCCAGCCCGCAGCTGCCGCCGCCGCCGCCGAAGCTGCCTCCGGCTCCGCAGGCGCCGCCGCCCATTCCCATCCCTCCTCCCATTCCCATCCCTCCTCCGAAGCCACAGCTGCCGCCTCCGAAGCCTCCTCCCATGCCGCTGCCTCCGAAGCCGCCTCCCATTCCTCCTCTGCCTCCGGTGATGGTGGTCCTGCCTGTCACCGCTGCAAGAGAAGCGCAGGTTACACACACATAGAATCATAGAACCATAGAATCGTTAGGGTTGGAAAGAACCTTAAGCTCACCCAGTTCCAACTCCCCTGCCATAAGCAGGGACACCCCACACTAAACCATAGCACCCAAGGCTTCATCCAACCTGGTCTTGAGCACTGGCAAGGATGGAGCATTCCCAACCTCCCTGCACAACCAATTCCAGTGCCTCAGCACCCTCACAGTAAAGAATTTCTTCCTCATATACAATCTAAACCTTCCCTGTATCTCCAAAGCACATGGGCAAGGAAGCAGGAGCAGATACTTACAGACATTGACGTTGGACATGCCATCGTTGCACAACCTGGGAGGGAGAACAGGAACAGTTATTCCTCTGGGAAGTGCACAGGTTTTTAGCTGAGGATTTCCCACTTTCTACCAGGTCGATATTCCCGACTTGTCTAAATTTCCCAGTTACTCTTTAAAGCAAATGAACAAGTTTGAACATAACATTCCCATGAGCAATATGTAGAACATGCTTCAGACTAAGGATTAGAGCACCAGCAATTTGCAATTCACCTTCAGATAAAGGTTTTAACACAGCCAAGGGTTTAGTCAAATAGACACAAGTGAGAGGTACCTGTTCTCCTCTCCCTCCAGCAGCTTCCTGTACATGGCAATCTCTACATCCAGGGCAATCTTGACGTTGAGCAGCTCCTGGTACTCCTTCAGCAAGCGAGCCAGCTCCTCCTTGTCCTTCTGCAGAGCAGATTCCAGCTCTTCCAGTTTCCTCCTGGCGTCCTTCAGGGCCATCTCACCCCGCTCCTCAGCCTCAGCAATTGCTGCCTGAAGCTGCTGGTTCTGATTAAGCAAAGAGAGGAGCAGTTGTCAGTGCCCTCCTGCACAGGCTCCACTGGAAAAGCCTCAGGGCAGAAACTGGATGGAAAGCGGCTGCAACCATCGATCTGCTCCAAAGGACCTGAATTCCAACAGCTGTGTTTCCTGCACACACTCCTTCTTCTCTGGTTCACCACGATGCTGAGGAGCCCCTACCTGCTTCTTGACGTTCTCAATCTCAGCCCGCAGCCTCTGCACGTTCCTGGTCAGCTCCTGGATCTCAATCTTGGTGTTGCGGAGACTGTCCCCATGCCTTCCAGCAGTGTTCTGCAGCTCTTCATACTGATGGCACAGAGACAAAGCAGCCCATCAGTGACACCAAGAACTCAGCTGGTTCCTCCGCTCTGCATCCAATAGCAGAGACTCTTCCAGGAGCCTTTACTACATCCCAACTCACCCTGCTCTGGTACCAAGCCTCAGCTTCAGCTCTGCTGCTCTGGGCAATTTGCTCGTACTGGCGCCTGACCTCCTCGATGATGCTGTCCAGGTCCAGGTGCCGGTTGTTGTCCATGGACACCACCAC
>JBCJKH010017843.1:0-11964 GCA_039877255.1 Loriculus beryllinus | reverse complement strand
TCAATTGCCAAAAGACTTTACTAGAAGTAATGGATTTAGAGAGCAGTTTCAACAGTTTTCCTATGTAGCCCATGATTCTTTCTAGTACAACCTTTTAACAAAGTAATTCTTGAATTTCTGTGTGTTTAGCAATGTAGTGAACAGAGCATATTTATGATTTTAAGGTTCAAATCCTACTAGTGACACTCCTATTCATTTTGAGGTGGATCTACTTGTTAATTTGTCTGCCATGAATACTACACCACTTTTAATCTTAAACAGAGTAACAACAAAGGTTTTATTAGAAAACAAACTAGGAAGATTTTTATTTTTTTTTTTAAGTTACAGAAAATTTGAAGAGACTGGGATAACATATATGGAAAGGGAGATATTCCGTATCTTAATGCTGCTTTTGTCCCCGTGGGGAATCTTGTTTTCAGGTCTGGCTGTGAGCAACTCAGTGACTTTCTGAGATGCAGTAGAATCTGCACAGTCCCCGGGAAATGCTTCTTGTTACTTCTGTGGCCTGGCTGCCTCTTCCCAGCTCCTCAAGCACTCCCAGCCGCAGCATAAGCTACAAGCAGGATCCCTGGTTTCTACTGTACCTGCCTGCCCAAACTTGTAGTCCCTTAATTTTTCTTTCCCTAACTTCCACAGACATGAGAGTAACCTTTCCTTCCTCTAGAGAGGAACCTGTGTTGTGAGAGACCTGTATTGTGCAGAATGGCAAGAGCAACCTGTGTTCATGCAAATGTAAGCAACAACAAATCTGAATTAACTTCTGTGAATGAAATCCATCATATGATTTCATTTTAATCTTATGCTTTTGGTTTTTTTCTCCCAGATAAGCAGGTACTTTTTACAGGTAGCAACAGTCAATTTCAAACAGTGCCAGCAACAGTCAATTTCAAACTTGTAAATTGTACAAAACCATGTAGGAATTTGTATCTTAAAAGCAGATTAGAACAGAAAAGATTTACTACCAGCTTGGAAGAGTAAAACACAGCTGAAAGTACGATCTCTAAGAACAATCTACAAACTCATGTTGTAAAAGTGAAACATAACTAAAATGATGGCACTTTACAGTGTATCTGGTTCTGTTCCAACTCTGAATTCAGCTAATATGTCTTTGGCAGTTTTTGGTGGCTTCCACTTCCTAAGAAAACTTATTGAGGGGGAAGGCAAATGGAGAAAAGGGAGTAAAAATACAGAATTAGAATCATTAGGGTTAGATGGGACTTTCAGAGATCATCTAGTCCAACCCCCAAAATACAGGAAAATACAGGAAATACTTGAGCAGCCAAAGTGATATTTGAGATGTCTGGTCTAGCCATGAAAACAAATTATAAAATTTATAAAACTAAGTGAAAAAACTGAATAATTTTAATAAAAAGTAGGATCTCTTTTATGAGCATGTTTTGATCTAAATTTTTTTCTTCGTTGTTAAATTTCTTAGATTTCAATTGTAGGTTTTTTAGAGCAGAAAGAAAAAAACATGCATGTTGAAAAACTGTGCTGTGTCTAATAGGATGATGAAAGACAACAGTGTCACTATTATTGTAATAGCTTCTATGAAATCACCTGTGTAAATGTGTTTCGTTAATTTTCAACAATGAATCAAAAATCCTTCCTGTCAAGGCCATCATCCCAGACACCACAGCTGCCTGGCTGTCATATTTGTTTAAAATACTTTAACAAAATTAATGATACTACATGGTATAGTTTCCTAAGACCTTTCTGAATGGAGAGAAGCAAGTAGCTGACGACCTGCACTGTAGGAGTAGATACTGTGGTTCATTTACAGGATTGTTCTGTTCTGTTCAATAATCACGCCTAACAACACTGCTGATTGTCACCCTCTGGTCATCAGTCGAGGTGCTCCATGCAGCAAAAGAGGAATCCAAACAGGAGCCTGGGCTACACACAGTTTTATTTGACAAACTAGAAGAAACAACTTGTGACACTGGGACTCAAAGCCAATCACAAGCAAATGGAGGATTCTGCCAATGTTTGTATGCACTGCTGCTGGTGTGATATAAAGTTCTTATTGTGCTCTAACTGCAAAGCTTTAACAACTGGGAAAAACAACACACACACCCAGACAGTGTTTTTGAACAATGTGCAGTAGACTGAGGCAACTGAGATGTAGCTATTCATTGATATCTAGTACTGTTGCCTCATTGGAACATCTGGTCCTGTTCTGTTTCTGCCTCATGAACTAGGAAAATGAGTATTCCTTTTCCAAATCACAAGCCACAAGACCTAAATATTCTGTGATGAATTGCTACAGAAAACAAACAAAAAAAAAAAAATAGAACATCTGCCTGCCAAGAAGATAGACTGCAAGTAACTAACGTTACAGTTACAGGGCCAGATTCTCCCATTACTCTGGCAGCCAGCAAAGACCAGAAGGCAGATAGGTCAATGTGGCCAACAGTTCTTTTATAATGGTGGAACTGTCATCTGGCACATCTCACCCAAGCAAACACCTCATTCGCTCTGTGCAAGCTACAGCAAGCTGGATGCTCTTCAGAACCCTTCTAGCATCTGTCACTGCCTTTAGGAGATTGTGTGACTTTGAAAGTCTGGTACTAATCCTCACAAGTACACAAGCCCTGTGAACAGCTTAGGCACCACTGAAAACAATTCTTGCACACCATAAAGTGATAATTCTAATCTTAAGCAAAAATGACTATTTTTATACATATGGTATAGTGAGTTCAGCACAATAATTTGTAAAAGTGAATGGTATGCCTAAGAATAATTAGCTTCAAATTCTTTTTTTTTATATTGTTTGAAATTCTTTTATTCCAATTGTGTATGCACTGTTTTTATTCCACTTCATCTTTGCATTTGCTTTCAGACGTCAAGTGCCGACTTTAATTTGACAAGAGGTCTTTTGATTATCAAGATAAAAGAAAATGTTTGTTCTGAATAAATTCTTATTTTACAAATGAAGTGAATCGAAAACTTTGACTAATGACACGTTTCTTGTTGGCAAATGGATCCCTTTACTGTGGTAATCAAATGAACCCTTTCTTCAAGTCAGTTCTCAGCCATTTTTATAATTATCATCACTGTCCTCATTTCTCTTTCCTCTTCTGAAGTGTAACTTGAAATATGTCTCTGTGAAAGCTTTCCAGTGAGTTCGCTGCAAGGAAGCCAATGTACAGGACTCCTAGTGGAGTCACAAAGCTCCTGGTAACCACAGAACCACCATCCACAACAGGCAGATAACCATGCAAAGATGGTTTCTTTCTCTGACTTCTCATTTTATCAGTAATGAAAAAGAGATATTCCAATACAAGAAATACTATATTAAAATGTCTGTTTTGAAACAGAATCTGTGATCAAGTGCACTGCCAGAAAAGAAGAAAAATAACTTAAACTACTGATTGTGAGTGGTCAGCAACAGCTACTGCTGCACAGGAAGTAATTCACCACTGACATTGCATTGTTCAATGCTGTAAATGAATTAGGGCACAGCCTCAAAACAACTCAGTGGCAGAAGCATGTATGAGGTCATAATTTGGCCTATTATGTATAAAACTAAAAGAAACAGCTTAAATGTGAGTGCCTCCAGTGAAAGAGGAATATCTTGCAAAGTGAAATGGCACCAGAAATCAATCTGACACAATGAATATGAAATCTCAGAGTGCCATTTACAAGACCGCAAAGAATAACTAGAGAGGACTAACATTTTCTGCTCTGTTATCTAACCCTTTAAAAACGTCTCGTTTAGCTATACTTGAGAGATGAGGTATTGGATTTTTAAACATGAAAGGTACAGCATCTCAGTTGAGATCTAAGGTCAAATCTCTTTGTAAAATTATTCAGAAGACATTCACACTGTAAAAAGAAAGAAATTAAGGCATTAAATATTCTGATATGGATATGATACTTGCAATGAAATGGAGAAAGCAGTTTATGACCAAGATCAATGGTTATTTCATTGACTTCTGATATAATAAAGCACTAAAGCATGCCCAGCTGTAAATTTGTCCAGACTTGGGGGTTAAAGCAGTAATTAATTCCCTACTGTCTTCCCTGAGTCCCTCAGTCCCATATCCAAACAACTCTAAGGTGAAAGCTGAAGATTAACACAAAATTCTGTCCAAACCAGCCTGGTTAAAACTGGAACATCTGGGCATAACCTAGCCACTCACAAAACAAAAATCTGCTAACAGGTGCCAAACCCACCATATTACAGTATTATGGGAAAAGTCAATGGTTCAAAGTGTTTGAAACTGTGACTGTACCAATTTACCAAGCACCAACTTGGGGAGTCGAGTCATGGATGGGAGGGGAAGAAACCCTTCTCCTTTGAGCAATTTTTTTTATAAGACAATAGCATATTCCAATTGGAAGGGACCTACAATCATCTAGTCCAAGTGTCTGACTGCTTCAGGGCTGACCAAAAGTTAAAGCCTGTTGTTAGGGCATTGTTGAAATATCTTGCAAAAGCTGCTAGATAGACTGTTTAGTATTTAGTATTAATTATATAAACGAAATTCTGTTTCTAAGAAAATTTAACAAAATCTTTAAAAGAGATACATTTGTTCTGATGTTTCTCCATAAAATACACTGCAAAAACTTCAGCAGTTAATTCTGCTTAGCAAAAATACTGCTATTTGGAAAAAACCTGAGGAATCTCACGAGTACAGAAAGGCACTTAACAAGCAGTCGGAATGCAAACACTGAGCCAGCTCTGAATTACTGTACAAGCTCAAGAAAGGACTTTGAAGACAACGGAATATTTGTTTACAAATAAGTTAATACTTATTTTTATTTATTGCTTGATTGCAGTGAACAGCATTCCAGTTCTTAATAGTATTTTTCAGATGCGTGAACAGAGCCAATTCAAGCAATTTATAAAAGCAAAACATTGTGTTTTCTCAAACTGCAGAGGCTGGGTGTTTGACCTAAAAGCATTTTTATTTAGCTTTCTTTCAAATTGCTGAAAGGGCTTTTAGGGAAGCCCATAAAGCTTCAGAGATGGCTGCAGTGACCAGCAGAGGCTCACATCATATGTCAAATACACTGCTCAGAAAGCATCTGTCCTAGCAGACTGACCTTGTTTACTTCATGGAAGTAGCCTCAGTTACTTCATGGGAAACTTTGATATTTTCTTTATAATTAATATTTTAAGCAAATAATACAAACTTTATTGGTAAAGAAACAACATTTCCTCAATATTTCTGTCAACTGTTGGCCTCCACTCAAGATATATTTTTGTATCTATCATCAATAAGCAACAGCAAAACATGAAAATGTCAGATCCTTTTTAGTTCAACCTTGCAAAATCCAAATGTGTTTAAGAATTCCTCTTTGGCTTATTTATAGCAATGATGGAAAAGAAGATCATATTTTGTTCTCTCCATCTCTTTATAGAAACCCTAAAATTTCAAGTTCAGAAGGCAGAACACACTGCGCTCAGTGACCTTTCATTATGGCACATCAATTTAGCCTCCTGCGCAGAAAATTTCTGTTTTCCTGTGAAGTTCTCTGTGTCCAGGGACACAATTCTTCTTTTAATCACAGAAGTGACTTGTGATTCCACACAAGACAGAATAAGCTAATAGGAAAAGTCATCACAATTTTGCTTTCACTCCCTCTGAAATACTGGTGCTCTTAAGCTGAATACGGAAGGAAATTTCTGTGTGAAGATGTTCTCCAATATGAAGGGCTGCACTATGACTGTTAAGGAAAAAATATGTTTGTATGTTGAGAAGACAGCACTTTGTTAAACAGTGACTAGTTCATTGTTATTGCATGAGTTATTCTTATACAGAACTGTGGTGCTCTCATCAAACCATGCTAGTGTTAACTAATTAAAGAGGGAAGAACAAACCAACACTTCCCATTTCTTCCATTTCAAAATCATACCAAATGAAAGTTAATTACCCTTAATTTGCAATGAGTTGTTGCTTATATTCTTTAACATGGAAGCCAATTTCAGCTTAAATGGTAATCTAGAATTTTTCTTGAGAGACTGTTTCTTGGAATTTGTAAATATCAATTAAATGTTTTGGAGATTGCTTCTATGCAGAAAGATGACATTTTCCTCCAGGCTACGCTCCTTTTGTGAGATAAAGGAAGCTGCTCTTATACAGCAACAGGTGAACAGATCTCAATTTGAACCAGTTTCAAAACTCAACTTTGCTGAACCTAGACTGAGTTGGAATCAGGTGGTAACAAAATCAGGATGACTTTTCAAGTTCTTTTAAAAATACAGTTATTTACAAGTGACACAAATGAGGAAATTGGGAATGCCACTAATAAATTGAGAAAAATAATTTGAGCTACTTTACTCTTTGTTAAATGTAGATTTGGTCTGGTTAGACAGAAGAAGGTGTTCACCTTGTGAAGCGCAGATATCAATAAGGTACAACAGAGAAAATAAGTTTTCGGAACATAGTGCATGTGGAAGGTACTCTGCTGATGCCAATTAAAATTCTGTGGACAGTACAAAGAAATAAGTACTGTGCTCACAGAACAACTTGGATATTTACTATTCTAAAAGGGAACCAAAATGGTTTGTCAAGACTTAGAAAAGTCTTCAGAACAATAGTTTGTGCCAATTGTTTAGGATTCTTCTTCACATATAGTTATACATCTATTGTGGCATTCTACCAACCTAATCACACAAGCAGTCTTATAACAGAAACAAATTTAGAATATATTTGCTTGTGCATGCACAAGCACTCTGTACCCTATTAGTGTGCTTATGAAAACAGCCTTGTTATTACAGCATAAACCCTGCAAGTAGCAGGTAACAATTCTGTTCCTTTCTTTACCATACACTTTTTAGTAGCTGTCTTACACCTTTGTGTCTTGCTTCCTTCACAAGTGCATCACGCTAATGATAATTTCCAGCTCACTGACATGGACAACAAAAAATATTTTACAGGCATTAGGGAATTTGAGAATCTAGAAAGAGCCATTATAGAGATGTAAATTACTGTTATACCATGCATATATTTTCATTTTTTTACAGTATTATCTGATGCACTGTATATTTTGAGCTTAATTCCATATTCTAGGTTATTTTTGAGTGCCATGGTTTTTGTTAGAGCTAATGAAAACATTTTCAAAGGAAATAGTACCTTTTTTGTCTTTTCTAGTGATCTCATATAAGACAATTATATTTTGGGATGCAGATGGTACTTTTGGGTTGTCTCCCTGCTTATAGAAACTCCTCCTTCACAGTGCCCAGAATGTGTTACAGCTTAATTCAAAGCCCACTGAAGCTACAGGATGAGAAAGATCAGTCCATCCTGGGTGTTGTCACTACCTTGCCACCTCAAATCCAAATATAACCAATTGTAGAGAAGACTGGAAGTCTAATACATCATTCTCAAAATGAGAAGATGCTGAGAACTGGATGCAGGCGTACTAGAAACTCTTACATGAAGTTTCCACACTTAGCTGTGTCAGGTTGGCTCCCCTCTTTGTATCCTCTTTGGGCTGATAGTGACCAATGTTAAGTCAGACTATATTAAAAACAAAAAAAAAAAAGGCTGAAAAGATGATGTTTGAAAGACTGACTTCATTAAATGGCATCCACATTCACTGAAGGCTGCTGCCTTTGCTGGAAAGCAACATACAAAAGTATCTTTGTATGATGCTGGTATTTCACTGACATTTGAAGAGACTTCTAAGGTGCACCTTGTTGGCAGCTATTGTAATAGAAGAGTTTGTTTTCCTAAGTTAAAGCAAATGAACCCTAAACGTTTCTCTGCTTAAAAAAAGAAGTGTGAAAAAGCAAAAGAAAAAAAAGTACATACAAGATGGTGGTGGGGGAATAAAAATCTCTCTGCTCAGCTCATTTCTTTCTGCAACTCCCCTTAAAAAACATGCTTGCCTATGCACATTTTGTCTGCAGAAGTGATTGATTCTTGTCCTTGGTCAGCCTACAGTACTTCTTCTCTAACAGACAGCAATATTCTGTTAAGTGACAATAGAAGCCAGAGGCTGCATCCTTCAATACTTCAGAACTTTATCTTGGCATACAAGAGGCAACAGCTATTCTCTCATCATGGCTGAAACAATTCAACTTGTGGCATGCAACCAATCTATCCCAAAGCATCTGAGCCTTTTTAGTGCTCAGATACCATCTCATTTTCCAAACTCCCACCACCTTCAACAGTATCGACAGAGATTTTTCTTAGATGCAGGTCACACAGCTGAAAGAAAACAACTGCTACAACTTCTACCCTACAGGTGATAGAAAATGAAAAATTCAGTCAGAGCAGTGTCAACAACATAACTTCTGAATGATCTGAAGAATACCAAGCCTTCTGATCTTTCTGACAATGACATTTCTGTGAAAATACAAAGCCTTTTGTTTTTGCGAAGTGTAAAGTACAGATGATTACAGGTAACACCCCCAGAAAAAGCAACCTTGAAAGGACACCTGAGAATACCTTAAAAAAAAAATCAATTGTTTCTAAAGATAACAAATATAAAAGTTTTTTGAAACTGAAAGTAAAAGCATTTTCTCCCATCACATCACACTATTTTCCAGAATATTAAAGGTCTTTTACCAGACATCTTAATAATGTGTAGTCTCCATTCACAGTCATCTTGGATGGGCTTGGATTGCTTATACCTTGAGACTAGAGGACTTAATTTCTGTGCAAATAACTAAAATCCCTTTTTCATTGACAGCAGATGTCAGCATGTAGCCAAAGAAGCAAAGAGAAGATCTGTAGGAACATACAACAGTAGCTTACCAAATTGCCCTTACTAGTATCAGGAACTTCAACAGGCTTCAGTGTTTAAAGAACAGGATGAATAAAGGAGAAATGTTCTTAAGACAGCCCTCTGAAGAGATGTACCACTGAACTGATGGGTGCCAGAGGCCTTTATCAGGGCCAAATACTCAAACTTCATCAGCTCATGACGTTTTTAAACAGAAAATTTTGAAACTCAAATAGTCAGTGCTTCTCCTAACAAAATGAACTCTTTCACACAGGTTAATTCTCTCCCATGAATCTAATCAACTAAATTGTCTAAATGTGAGAGGGGCATTTGAAAAGACCAGATCACCATATGTCATCATTGTACAATTTATTTTAAGATCATACCTCTGATTTTTGACATACCTAGAGTTTGAAATTACGCTAATTAAACACTTGCCCTCTATTATCCAGAACTCTGCATTTGCATTTTGAACTAATGCATGACTTCATTAATTTTACAAATTATATAATATCCACTTTCCAAACTTGGGAGAGTGAAGGGGAAAAGATCTGTTAAGTTTTCCTAAAAACATGATGAAAGTTTTAGTACTTTTCTAGAGAAACTTGTGTTTTCATTGATTATAATGAAACTGCTTCCATATTTTTAAACATCATGCTACTATGTTAAGGGATCCTTTCATCATTGTCACCAAAACAGATACTTCTGTCGGCAAACAAATCAGAATTCTGTAATTTTAAGGGATACCGGAGCGGTCATTGTACATGATAGAAACAACATTATTTGTACAACTAGACATAAAATTTTAAAAGATGGGTTCAAGTGCTGAAAGACTGAAGGTAACATACAATATGACTTACCACCAACATCAGGATTGTGATTTGGTTCTGCTGGATAGGAATCTTACATGAAGAAAGGTGCAGTAGGTTTTCTGGAAAGCAAGACTGGGAAGAAGACAACAAATGACTCCTACTTGTTTCTGCCCTACACTTCTTATTCTGACAGCATTTTGTTTTATCCACAATGATTTATGCACCCAAAGACTGTTCACAGGAGAGAAATGAGCAGCACTTCTATTTTGGTTTTCAACTCACAATGCTATGTAATAAACCCAAGAATATCCAAGTGCAGCTGTTATCTTTGGTGTGCATGTAAGTTACAAATATTAAAAAAAAAAGTAAGGCTCTTGCATTTAAATATACTATCTAAAAGAGGACATGTTAATGGGCTATCCTACTTTGCTTCTAACATCAGGGATTCTCCATGGGTACGAAGAAAACATAATCACACATATGGTGGAACCAAAATGTACTATTTTTCTTGAATGAAATTCTCTTGTTAACTCAGCATGCACTGCATGAGATCACATATCATTTTTCAACCATCTGCACAATTCACAGTATTATGGACAGGATATTTCTATTATTCAGTCACTAAGACTTTAAGTTGGGTGGCTTGGAAGTGTGGATTCACATTAATATTTTTCATCATTGGTGGTAAAGTTGGCATGTATGCAGATACTACTGAATTTCCATAGATTTCAGTTTAAGGAAGTCTGTCCTCTGCCACTCCTGTTTCCAGTACCTGACGGGACACACATTCCAGTAAGTTGGATATAAGCATTTATACACAGACTAAGAAAAATGCACTGTTCGAATTTCAAAGTTAACGACACTTTAAGAAACATCAAGAGTCCTTGATTGTGATTAGCTGTTTGATAAAACAAAACCAATTAAACAAAAAAACCATATCCACCACCTTCCACAACAAGATCTTCATTGTCAAAAGATCAGAAGCCAACATGTTAATGAGCTCTTTTTAAGGAAATGAAATCACTGCCGCTTGTTAATGTTCGCCGACTTCTGATTAATTCATGGATAGCTTATAATAATATAGAGCTTCATGAATTACCAAATTTAAGGACTGTATTAGGAATTCTAGACCATGCCTCTTTTTTGGTGTTGCTGACTATCAAGGGGTATGCAACCACAAGGTGCTCTGTCAGTATTCAATTCATGACAGCCTGTTTTCAAATTATAAGTCTCAATATATACACCACTGACAGGACATTTTTTCAGGAATTTCTGACACGATTTTCTTGTTTGTACAAGATATTATGGTGATTAAATTCATTTTAATTTCCTGGGTCTGTACAGTTCAGCTTTATTACTGTAGATATAACATGTCGTCTTTCAGTATCCTGAAACTAATTAAGAATGTGATGAGTTTTACATGAAAAGGTGAAAGGGTTTTTAAAGGTGTTCCATAATGTTTATTATTTTAAATTGTTCCTTAATATTCACAGCTCACCAATTTCAGAGTCACTAAAGAAACCCCATATTATTAAAATTCTGTTTAAAAAGGAGTATTTGTATCTAGCTATAGCTCAGTAACTGAACAGATTAAAACTGGGAACAAAGGGAAACAGCCGAGCATTATTTTCATCAGAGAAACTGTTTGAGAGCTACTGCAATCCACGAGAGGAGTAAGTACCAGTAGTTAAAATCTGATATTTTTTCCCTTGCTTTCTTTTTCTCCAAGCTGGGTATTTCTCATTAGATTTCACATAAACTATTCTTTTTCTGTCAAGTTCCTTTGTTTTGCGCTGCATACTATGGCGGAGGAAGGAATTAACAGAGCTTTGATTTGCCTGTGGTGATATTCAAATCAGAGCAGTGTTTTGCTTTTGTGGATGGAAGAATATTTTCTCCCTGCATAACACTACCTCTGTTCCATTAGTGACATTCTATTTGTCCTTTATTTCATGCTACTTATTTTTATTTCACTTTCACCTGGCCAGACAGGTAGTATTCCTTCCAAGCTTCTGTAGACTTTGGCCCCATATGCTTGTGTAAGACACTATCAGGTGTTACACTGCAGATGTCTTCATTCCTGCTCCAGTGCTGTCCTCAGGTTCTATTTCATACATAATGCCATCTGTATCTTGGCAAAGTGCCTTTGCCACTTGTTTGTGTGCCTCTTTCATAGCTCTAGGCAGACTAAATAATTAATGCACAGCAGCCACAGGTCTTTGCCTCTGTGGTAACAGATTGTGTTATTTTGATGATCTTTTCACTGAAACTTGCCATCACTGAACTTTCCACAGAGCACAGCCTGGGTCATGCAAGCTAGTGACACCTTTGCTATAGAGTATCATTCATTATTACATCATTTGTAATGATTATATGAAACTGTAGTGATTACTTCTTTGGAAACCCGCTTTAGTGTCCCAATACTGTCAGGAACCATATTTATTATTTTTCATTAGGCAGCAATTGCAGC
>JBCJKH010017842.1:0-31132 GCA_039877255.1 Loriculus beryllinus | reverse complement strand
CTTTATATGCCCTTTGGCAGTGATGTTATTTTGTCCATTCTGCAAAAATACTGTGCTAGTGCATAGCTACCCCATAACAGACATTTGTGTGCTGGAAAAGCTGTCATTACATAAATGTTCTTGAAACTGGTTTATAGTTACAATGTATGCAGAGGAGCTAAATTACTCCTACAGGTTTCTTCTTTCATCTCTCTTTTTCTGGTTTTGTTCTCTTGCAGATTCTACCCTCTGCTCCTGAAGTATAACAGCTACAACCACAAAGTCCATCCTGTGCCTACAGCCACCCAGGCAAATAACAAGATTGCAACCATGTTCCCAGAGTAACACTAGGCTGATGCAACTCTGGTCATTTTTTGATACAGAAATATATCATCTGTCTTTGAGCAAAGCCACAGACAGGAAGATTCTGAGGAAGGACCCTATAAATAATTTCTGGCTTGCTTAGTTCTTCAGTCTCAACAAGCATCTCTGCCTTCCAGAAGATTTCTTACACACAGCAAATCAAGTTCTACCTTTCAGTATTTGCATCCAAGAAAAGACTAGGGCCTGCTTCTTCTGGAACCCAGGGCTACTTTTTATATCTAAAGGAAAAGAGACTCAGCAATGCAACTCCTGCATTTCTGTAAAACAAAATTTGAACTCTCTAGCATATCTCTGGAAGGATGTTTGACTTGCTTGCTTTTACATAGCTTACACCAACTTGGATTCTTTAAATGGTTGATGTAATGACCAGCATGATGAGATAGAGTGACCTCTCAGCAAATTTGTGGGTGATACCAAACTGGGGGGGAGTGGTTGATACACTGGAGGGCAGGGCTGCTACTCTGATGGACCCAGTCAGACTGGAAAAAGGAGCTGCTGGTGAGCCCCATGAAGTTCAGCAAAGGCATATGTAAAGTCCTGCATCTGGGTTGGCATAACCCCATGTGTTGGGACTGCATAGAGAGCAGCTTTGTGAAAAAGAAGCTGGGGGTCATGCACAAGCTGAATGTAAGTCAACAGTGTGCTCTTGCAGCAAACATGTCCCAGCTGCATACTGGGCTGAGCACAACTGACAGGTTTGGAGGGAAGAGAGTCTTTCACTTGACACTTGTGAGACAACATCTGGAGTTCTGAGTCTCATTTTAAGAAAGGCATTTACATGCTAAGAAAGACTTGTAATGACCACCAAACTGTTCAGGGGGCTGCAGTTGACGACATACAAAAAGCTGAGAGCACTGGATTTGCTCAGGTTTAAAGATGGTGAGGTGAGGTGATACTGCTGACTACCACTTCCTCACGGAACAGTGTAGAAAATATGGAGTAAGACTCTTCCCAGAGGGGCACAAGAGGCGTTTGCTTTAATGGAACATGCCTTGAGCAGAAAGTTGGACTGTAGACTTGCAGGGAAAGAGACTCCGACACTGCTGCTTGTTTTGCCTAGTGTGTTCATGAAACTACACCCTGCAGGCAGGGAAGGCAGTAGCCTGTTCTACTGCAATAACAAATTAATTGATCAATTATTTTTCCCATGTATCACCAACTAAGCTATGTAAATGCATTGGGGAAATCATCCATACTGAATTCAAAGAGAGTTGAGACTTTGCCTACTTTATTAAATAGACAACTTTGTCATAAACAGCACCAGTGCCCTTTTCATAAAGAAATACTTTATTATCAATCTGACTCACTGTTCTGAAACCCCATTTCTGTGCCTTTGTCTGTGTTGACCATTCCTGAATCTTCCAGGATTCCAAAAATTCCACTTCTATTTTTACTGAGACGGGGGGAAACTGCAGAATTGTACACAGTATTCAAGGTGAAGATAGACGATGGATTTATAGAGACTGTGCAGACCACATTCTGCTAAGAGGGAAGGGACAGAAATGCACGTTACGATTTTGTGTAATTTTTCCTTTTAGTATGTCTGCTGTCTCTTTGTTGTTTCTAAATGTTTTAAATTGCTTAAAAACAGAATGCAGATTTTTCCTACTTGTTTATTTGTTCACCTCTTATTGTCTTGTTCTATAACGCCCCATTTGTCTGGTCTGCTTTTCACAACCTTTCTGTTCATGATGTCTGCTTCCTCAGCTGTGAAGAGTTTAATGGCAACTGGACACTTGCCATAAGATAAACCCCCTAAGTTATGTGTCCCTCAAAGGAAAAGTGAGTAGAATGTAGCCTATGCCTGTTCTGGGCTAATCAGCAGAAGAGCTACCTATCTTTAAACAGCTTAAATGTCATCAAGAGTGCTTTGGGAACTAGGAAGTTCAATTTATTTTTGAGAGATGAAAGAACCCTGTAAATACTGAGGGATGGGAACGTCTGGATTAGCTAGAGAATTTATCAGTAGGAAACCAGTAAATACCAGAAATCTGCTGGTGGTTTAAGACATGTCAGATCAAAAAGTATCAACAGTATCTTTCTGTTGCTGTTGGACTGTCTCCCGTCTTTACTTTTGCTTTGCAGTGTGGTTGGGATGAGGAGTAATTGAACCAGAGAGCTGTCAGCACTAGCATCATGATTTGCCACACCTGAAATAAAGAAGGTACTTCCAATCAGCCAAAAGATGTAAGAGTCATTTGCCAAGGTGTATGCATGGACTGTAAGTGCACAACATGCAGGGCAATGTTCAGTAAAATGTTTGCTTAGCTGCTATTGTTTAGCCACTAGCTGCTGTTTTGATTTCCAGTGAGAAGCAAGTACTCTCATCTCAATACAAGGGAACAGTTTAAATGCATTCTCTAATCTGGGCCTTCATGACAAGCATATTATTAAGTTTTCTATGTAGGCCTATTTTTCACCACATTTAGAAAACACAAATGCCATGGGTATTATGTTATATAACAATTTAGAACAATTTATATATCTTGTAATTATAAAGACTTAAGCTTATGCTTCTTTTCAGTATCAATTACTGGCTTAAGAATACTTTTTCCTAAAACTAAGAAGGCATTTATGATTCTATAGGTTTTATATTTCCTTAAAAGTGATCAGTTACAGACAAGAAAAGACATGGTCAGGACATTTACAGCAGAAGGCTTGCAAACTCATTATCAGAAAAAGCTAAGAAAACAGTTGAGTCTGAAGGTAGCTGCTGTAGTGAAGTCCCAGTACCTTGTAAATATGCAGTGCTCAATCAAAATACTGATGCTTAACTTGCAGAGTTCACTGAATCTTCAAACACATATAGAAATGCTGCAAAATTTCCATTGTACATATTGAAAATTAGGACACCAGTCGGTTTGGCAGTTTTAAGCCTTGGTTGTTCTCTTTGGTTTCTTTTTAATACAAGGAAGATGTCCTGATCCAAATACATAAATTGTTTCCTTGGTTTAAAACAAATTCCTAATGATGATGCTTTATTTACTGAATTGCACAAAAGTCAAAAAATGCTTGTCTACAGGTCCTGTAGCTAATAAAGTTCATACCATCCTTAACACATAGAGGGGCTCTATGCTTTAAAATAACATATATGAAGAAAATTGTTCCTACATATAAAGGAGATAAAGTTCTAACAATATGAGATGCCACCACAAAATTAATACATCATATGCCACGAACTACCCCATATGTACAACAGTGATGGAACTGTCATTCTCTTTGCATTTACTATACAGAATCAGGAAGCTTGCTATGCTGCGTGGAACAGGCCTTGCTAACTGGCATCAGGATGTGCAAGATAGCAAGAAAAAGCAGGAGTAAGGAATCAGTCATAGTAAAGTTTTAAAAATAATAGTTTTCAACTGTTAGGATTGTGAATCTTGCTAAATGGATTTAAATTCTTTAACGCACTAAAGCGTACCTAAAATATATATATCAAATCACAGGTGATCTCGAGAACCAGCAGCTGAAAGATGACTAGGAACAAAGCAGTCCATTCCTCTGAGGCCTTCTTTGGTAAGTTCCTAGTTTCAAATTTACATTATAGCTTTCACTGCCTTGCTTTTCACATTTTGCAGAAATCAACAGTCATGTTTCCAATCAGCCATTTTTCTGTGCTCATGAAACTCTTTCAGATGGCAAATACTAAATATATTTTCCCCTTTTATGGTGTAAAGCTTAGCACATTTTAATTGTGTCTCAGTTACTTCACCATAGGTATTTTCTTTTAAATGACGTAGAATGGTAAAAATTTTGTCTAGCTTTGTTTTGTGACAATGGCACCTCAAAAACCAGGAATAATATGGGGCTGCATATAAAATTTGATGCTGATAATATTAGATGATCTTTTAAAATAAACAGCTTGTGCATACTTGACATTTTTGCTTCACAAAGCAAAACAGTACTGCATACACAGAGTATTGTGAATTTTACACGTGGTCTGCAAGTAAGATCTGCATACTTAACGGTGACCTGATATTGCTCCGAGAATCCCAGCCTTTTAATTTCCTAATTCTGTTTGGAATTCTTCAATGCCATGTTAATGTTTTAATGTTGCTCTAGTTATTTCCTCTGCCAGAAAGAACAAAAGGTAAACCCTTATTAGTTTACACACAATGTAATCCCTAGGAAGGATTTGCCAGGAAACAGATAATCTTTGCTTGTGCGCAGGTCTTATTTAGAATGGAGTGTCAAGAGGAGGCATACCCAAACTTAATTACATAAGCAATTCTAATTAATTCTGTAAAATACTATACTGAATTTTACTTTAGATTGTTTTGTTCTGAGAGCCACCAAACAAAATACCTGTATAATATTTATTTTAAAACTCAAAAGTCACGACTGTATGTCACTGTCAAATCCATGGATGTTCAAGGATAAGTGTGTTGAGATGCTGCTGGAGGTTCATTTTTTTCACTTCCAGCCGAGTGGTATTTTTCATCTGTTACTTTTTGTTTAAGCAACAGTTTGCCTACGGATGTGTGCAAATGTGTTTTGCATATGCATATCATGAAGTACAATTAAAATGTAAAGCAAAGCAGTTAATTCTCTGAAACGATTTCATCCTGATCCTAGGGAAGCGAATGCATCTTCCTCCAGACAGAAAGCAAGCACTAAATAATATAAGCACTAAACAAACACTTTATTTCGTATAAAAAAAGAAGCATTTTGTGCTATTTCACATATATTGCATTCCCCTTCAGTTTTCTGTAATCTGCATATTGAGGTGATTACCCCACAACTGGAAGAGCTGGAATTAAGTGGGTCCTTTCATGATCATTATGACTGTAAGTTGAAGGAAGAGGAGGAGCTGCAGCAGTTCTCATTTTACTTGAAATACTGGACTCAGGAACCTGTGTGAGAACTTTGAGCAGCATAATACCTTACAGAAGGGTCACCATCGAAACAAGTGTAATTGCTTATGGTAAGCTGCTTCTTTCCAAGGTTTTTGGTGTTTGAATTTTGCTTTTCATCACTTTGGCTTGGCCTCTGCCCATCATCTTTTCTTCTTCAGCTTCTTAAGTCACTTGTAATTTTTTCAGAGTTGAAAGTCAGATCATTCCACCTGACTTGTAAGCCACAGGCCCTGAAATTTCTTGTACCAGCCCAAGTAATTTCTCTTTGAGCAAGGCATATTTTCTATCTACTTATAGCATGTAATTAAACTTGGAGTCACACAATTTTGGAAGATAAGGAACTTCCTGTTCTGTTAACAGAAGAACGTCTTGTAAGGGGCTGTGGCTGGAAAAGAGTTGAATCAAGAGTGGGCACCACCAGTAGAGATGGGACAGCCTTGTTAGGGGAGAGTTTATTTAAAACTAATTGACTTACAGTAAGATAAGCCTATGCACATTTGAAGTGGGTCATTTTTATAGTAAAAATTGAATTTAATAAGGACAGACTTTCTTTTCTGAGCAAGAAAAAGGTGGTTTAGTCATTCAAATATTCATAGGGGTAATCATTTGGGAGAGCTTTCAGTAAAGGGAAGAATGGCAATAGCTCAATTATAAAATGTTTCAACTGACAGCTAAAGAAACTCTAGCCTTGAGAAAATATAAACTGTAAACAATACTTAGTGTAGGTTAGGTTCAGCTAAACCAGTACGTTCCTACTACCTCTAAAAGGTAACAAAGAAAAAGGTATAAATCTATTTAATACCTGAGATTCCGCAGTTTGCAGAAGAAAGCCCATTTCTGTGTAAACAAATAATCACTGTGACAGCTGCTTAAGTTTAAAACCTTAAAGCTGCATTTCACAAATTTAAATAATGAGACCCAGGATCCCTGAAGCTCTATACAAAGTCAGTGGCAAAGTGGACACACAGACTTGGAAAAGCCCAGCTGCTTGTTTTATTTTCTGTGCTTTTAAGTGTGCTAGTTGCTGCTTATTTTATCAACAACAATGCTGCTGTAAAGAAAGGCTGACATGGCCAAACTATATAGATACAGAAAAACCTCAAAAGGCAGGCAACATTTCCTTTTAAAATAGCTTCTGACAATGACAGTATAATTATACATTCTCCAGACTGAGGTTTGGAAGACTGTTAACTCCCCTGACAATTTAAAACCTCCTTTTGTATACAGCCAGCGGGTGGGGTGGCACATTTGAGTACAGCATCCAAGTTAAAAACTCAACCATCTAAGGTTGCTTTTGAGTCTTACAGCATACCAACTCAAAACTCAAATTTTGTGGAAGCACAAGTCATTAGAAACACAAAAACTGATTCATAAAACATATTAAAAGAGTATGAAATTAATGAAAACTTGATTAATGTACAGGTATGAGAAACAGCGGAACTCTGCCTGTTGCAGCAACTTCTATGTTAATGGGAGTGTAATCCTGCTGCAATTGCAGTTGTTTCCTAAAAACATTTCTCCATTACTTCCTGTATCCTATATCCTGCCTTGTAATACCCATGTAGACAAAAATTGTTGTGAAAGGTCTTACTGCTCTATCATTGCCTTTATTTGTAATGGCCACTGTAAACTGGATTCATCTGGATTCTCTTTAATACTTCAGAATCAGAACTTTGTGAAATGAAGTGTGTTAGTCCGCTGTCATGGAACTCTGAAAATCACTTCTGAAATTGTGTGTATTTAAAGAAATAATTTGTACGTACCCAGATGCTGACAACACAGCTCATGCTGCAGTTATGTCAACGCCATTACATTACGCAGTGGTAGCACAGTAGCTCACACTTGCTTCCCACAGTTTTTGAGCAGTGTGTATACTAGCTCTTTCAGGTGAGATGTGCTAACCTTATTTTTTCCAGATATTAATTAATTCCTTCAGAATAATTCCCTGTGGAGCCACTAATTTCTGATTGTGTTGTTTATATATCAACTTCAGTGGTAAATCAATTAAATCCCTGAGATTTTATAGTTTTAGAGTCATACCAGCTTGAATACCAAGATGCTGAACAGAGGGATGCAATGTATGATCCCCAGGGAAGAAAACACTTTCTTAGGGTGTCTATGGCAGCATTCATAGAATGGTTTGGGTTGGAAGGGACCTTAAAGCTCATCTAGTTCCAACCCCCTGCCAGGGGCAGGGACGTGTTCTACTAGACCAAGTTGCTCCAATCCCCATGCAAAGCATTCTCAAGCCTTTCTGCTCTACTATGAGCATATCTACTATGATTTCCTGAAAATGTGCTGGTTTAAAATATTTCTCTTTGGACAGAATCTCAGTTATGAAGCATTCTGTTTGGGTTTTTTTTTTCTATTTTGAAACAAAGATTTTGCTTCTCCATAAAAGAGTGAAAGGACAACATACAATTTTCTAATATCTAAGTTTGACACATTTTTAAAGTTTCAGTTGCTGGCTAGATAGATCACTTGGTGACATGACTGTTGATGACAACTGATGTATCCATTGCCAAAACACTCCTGTACCTATTTAGAATTCTTAATACACAGCAGCATTACTGATCAGTAATTTCTGCAGTTTAGAAAAAAATGCTGTTTTTCTATATCCTTTTTCTATTTTAAAACAGTTTGTTGCTCAAGGAAAGTCAAGAATTGAAGATTACCAGGAAGGAATAAAAGGTGAATTCTACAAGCAAATACAGTGGAAAAGCATGTGTGTGTTTGAGAGGGTGGGAAGACTCTTGTCTCTCCTGCCCTCTGAAAGAGTTGTATTTTAAATCCTGTATTTCAGTAATGATTGTAAAGAAAACAGAAAAACCTGTCATCAGCTTGATACTCAGCAGTATAAAATCAGAAATAAGCTAGGTTGAGCACACCAGCTAGCTTTGGCCTCCTTTGGTTTTCTGTTAAAAGCACCTAAACAAGTCTGGACACCCTTATTTGAGGTTTTACTTAAATTTAGTCAGAGTTTTTCAGTGTATACATAAAATTGTTAGTTTTGTAATGTGGCTTTTGTTCCACTATATTTTAGGAGACAGATTATTAAAATGGTTTTGGTGTTCATGTTCTCTAATACGAAGTAGAATGATACAAAACAAAAAGTAAACATTACTGTTAAAGCTTGAAACTCCAATTCCTTGAAATGTGTCAGAGGTAAGCCTGAAGAATTCCTTAATTGTGTTTTTATACTCAGTCAGTTTGAAAATGCTTTGCTCTTTTTACTAGTGCTTATAAACCTGAGCTTTGGATGACTGCTTGGAATAAGGATGACAGTTAAGATCAGCTGATGAATAACTTCGTATACTGTTTGCAGGAATTAAGGTATTGGTTTATAACTGAGCATTGTGGTGGCTGATTCTCTATGTGAAGGGCCTGAACTTCCTCCATAGTATATGGAGTTAAGAATTCTTAAGAGCCAACATGATGACTGGGGACTTTCTATTTTAGCCACACGGATATTATTAAACACAGCAGAGAGGTGTAACACTTAGCCATTTTGACCTAAGACTGCAGAGAATCAGACACAGTGCCAATGTGTTAATAGCTTTCAGGATAGAAGAGCTGCAGTTTAGAGGCTTTGAAGATATTTAACCTACTTGGCATTCCTACTAAAAGGATAATCTAATTGTCAGCTTAGAAAGGTCTGTAAGCAACTACTGCTTCTACTCCTTTTGCTGAAATTGTGAAAAGAATTAGTGTCTCTTATTCAAGTGAAAGAACCATGCACCAGTGACACTCTATCTTGTGATTAGGATACCTGACTGCAAAAAGAGAAATATGGCTTGATCCCTGCTTGTTTATGCAAAAGTCTCTTGCAAAACTTTCTTCAAAGAACTGACTCCTGCTATGAGCAATCTAACTGGCAAAGTGTTAGCATTTTAGTCTGGCTCAGAAGTAAGCTATGTCCTGTGCTTTTTATAGAGTTGTCTGTGAGCATGTGACCTGGATTCCTTTGGGGTAAAATGAGACAGGAGAGGTATTCCTCACATCTGCCCATGTTATTTGCTAAAGCACCATTCTTTAAATGAATTGGATTATAAACCACTGTTTTCCCCTCTCCATCTTTATGGACAGATTTAAACCTCGTAGATAACCTGTGATGAAAAAGAGATCAATTAACTTTACCCATATTCCATCTTTTCAGTAACACTAGAATTCTTCAGCATTAAATGTCTGTTCTAGTTAACCTCTAAACACAAAGACAAGCAAATAAAGACAGGACTAGTAAGTTGAAAAATCGAGATACTGTATTTAACAAAAATGTACTGCTGTGAAGTACAGCTACAACAAACATTGTCTATGTCGAGAAAAACACTTCCTGAGATTCATGCTAACAGTGGATGCGATGACACTGTCTTCCAAGGCAGTATCAGACACACCTTATATCGTTAAATTCATCAGTGCAGCCATAGTTACAGAAAATGACAAAATTAAGACCTGATATAAACAGCTGAAGCTCATGATAATAGGTTAGCTAGTTCCAACAGTGATGTAAAGATTATATTAGCAAATAGGTCAGATAATAGGTGTAATTTTCTTCATCTTAATCTCCAGTGTGTTTGTAATGTATAAATAAGACAACAGATAGAGAAAATCAAATAGAATAAAATAATCAAATAAATTAAATGGGCATAGGAGAAGAGTATTTCTAAAGGGTAGGAAAAAATCCAATACTCTTTTCCTTAGGGAAACTGTAAAGACTAACAGTGTTAAGAATTAAAAGCTTCTCTCAAAGAAGAGAGTTGACAAATTAATACCTTCATGATGTGCTTTCATTGAAGCCCTGAAGCATCTTGATATGTATAAATCAATATCATTTTTCAGGATATGTTCTGCACTCTCAGGAAGTGTCCTTGCTTAGCTCATTGGATATGAAATGAAGTGCTGTGAGAACTGCCCACAGAACTTCTGACTGCTCATTACCCTGGCCAAAACTACCTACCATCACCTGGAATAGATAGATACCATTAAATTAAGAATTGAAGCAATGTACATTATGGTTCATAATGAAGTAACAGCATTTGTGTCCAGACAGCTCCACTTATCTAATCGTAAGAAATTTTACAAATGCAACTTCCTTAAGAAAATGATAAAACACCTTAAAAGATTTACAGATCTTAGGGATATGCAGTCTCAAGGCTCAGTAAGCTCAAAAATGGAAGTTAAGATTACAGAGCAGAACTTTTATTTGTATCAGTCTTTCAAATTTATTTACCCTCTAATGTTTCTCATCTGAATTAATAAAAAATGCCCTACATCTTCTATTTAATTTTTAAATCACATTTTCAAAGCTTTCTGCATGGCTGTGCAAATGAATCTTAAATTTTCTAGCCCAGCAGCAAATTTTATTTGCATATTTTTACATAATTTGGGCAGCTAACACTTCAGAAGGGTATCTTAGCTAAATACCTTGATTGTAATGATTAAAAATTTAACTGCTGCATTTTTGGGACAGTGTGTTTGAAGAGTGGGTTTGAGTAGTCACTCTAGAGGCACTTGCAGGTATGGCTCCATGTGGTTCCAGTTTTGCCACTCCTCCTATTGAAATGTGATAATATCAGGAGACAGACTAAACCACTGACAAGCACATCTTTTTTCTTTCCACTGCCAAAGCAAGGTGATACATTTAGATTTGTTTCCAAGCATACTGAGAGGTAACTTAGATAACTTACAAAAAAGCTAGATAGGGAAAAAAAGCCCAAACTCTAGATCCATCTGCCAGCTGCCCATTCTAACCCTTACTGCTCTTAAGAGAATGTTGAAAGCAGAGAGTAGCACTTTATTTTTGGCTAACAGATCTCTAACAGGTCACCCATTTTAAAAAATGGTTATCTTCTCTATTCACCATTACACCAATCATCCATAACTTTGGCACATTGCCATATATTTTACTCATTATTATCTTTTGAGGCTATTCAGAAGCTTGAAGCTAATGCTCATGATAGTGACCGATAGTAACAAAGTTCCACTAGCCACACATAATCATAGAATCATAATCATAGAATCACAGACTGGTTTGGGTTGGAAGGGACCTTAAAGTTCATCCAGTTCCAACCCCCTGCCATGGGCAGGGACACCTTTCACTAGACCAGGATGCTCCAAGCCCCATCCAACCTGGCCTTGAACACTGACAGGGATGGAGCAGCCACAGCTTCTCTGGGCACTGCCTCAGCACCCTCACAGGGAAGAGCTTCTGCCTAAGATGTCATCTCAGTCTCTGCTCTGTCAGTTTAAAGCCATTACCCCCTGTGCTATCCCTATATGCCCTTGTAAAAAGTCCCTCTCCAGATTTCTTGTAGCCCCTTTAGGCACTGGAGCTGCTCAAAGGTCTCCCCGAAACTTTCTCTTCTCCAGGCTGAACAAGCCCAGTTCTCTCAGTCTGTCTTCTGAGCAGAGGTGCTCTAGCCTTTGGAGCATCTTCGTGGCCTCCTCTGGACTCTCTCCAACAATAATACATTTGTTTTCTGTGTGCTAAAATATTGAAACAGCTTGACATTAAGAAAGAGGAAAAAAAAAATCAAGAAGTCCTTTCTAATGTTGAACCTTTCAACCTAAAAGAATTAACTTTCTACTCTTTGTGGATTCAGGTCAGACATATGTTTGTAGCTACCCGCCAGGATTAAGCTCCGACAAACCGACCAGCACCCCTAGGACGCACCAGAATGGGGCTTACGCCCTCTGCTGGTCTACTGGATCCTGACTCGGCTGCTGTGGAAGGCAGAATTCATCTTGGATTTGGTAAAACAATCTCCAAGCGATGTCTAGGCATCACGGAATGAATCTTTACGGACTTTTAACTTTTGCCTCAAATTAGGACTGAGACATTGAAACAAAATCAAGATATTCTCTATTTTATACTCATTTTTTTATGTAAAGGTTATGATTGATGGATTTCTACGCTAACTCCTATGCAAAACCCCATAAGTATTTCAGCAGCTTGAGCAATTTCCACCAATTTTTCAACAAGCAAGAAAAATGCTAAGTAGTTTCCTAATCTTTATAGCTAACCTCAGGCTCATGCCATAAAAGTTACAGTTTAACTTTCCTTGTTAGAGAGCCTAATTTGCATGCAATACTCAATGTTTTATTGTGGAGATCTGTAGAATCCACCACTACCAACAAAAGAGCCCCGTATTGGCAAACCAAAACCTAATATTAGCAATACCTTTGATGGAAATCCTCCTTCATATGCAGGCCAGCTGCAAAAATAGGTCTTCCTGTTTTATTCACAGTAATGATCACCTCTGGCTATCCAAAGCAAAAGAGGGATGTCAACTAATGGCAGAAAATACAGCAATAGTGTGAGGCCCCAGAAAAACAAGCAAAAACCCCACCAACTGCACAGTGACTTTTTGAATGGATTGCATTAAACTATATTTAACCTACACATGATTATTTAAAATAGCATTATTTTGGTCATGTCCCTTGTCTTTAGAAGGGAATTGTATGTAATCGTTCATAATCTAATTTAATTCAGTGTAATTCTGCAGATTTCTCTTCTTCACATTCATGTAACATGGCTTAACTTAATTCAGGTCAGCACTCCTGGACATGCTTTCCTCAAAGGAGTTCTGTATTTCATACCTTAGCTTTGTATAAAGCTCTATCAGGGTGAAGAATATTTATATAGGACTTACCCATACACTCTTTGCTGTTGACTATTTCCTTGGGTAGTAGCTAAAACACAGATTCACATCCAGCTATGTCATCATACACACACACACATATAAATGATAGAATTCTGAGTTTGGGAAAGAATCAGCGACTTGATCCAAATTTAAAAAAGAAAAAAAAAAGAAAATAGCAGCAAACTCCAGTTTTGAAGGGAATACATTCCTGGAATTATTTCTAGACATAAATAATCTATTTATGTCAGGAATTCCAGTGAACTGTACTCCTAATGTCATGTCAGAAAGTGTTGCATGATAAGGACTTCAGATGCTGCAGATAAAAGAATACACTGAAAAAACCTGTCTTGGGCTATAATTCCCATCTATGGAATCCTCCTGATCCATGAGCATGTAATTAACATGGGTTCCAAAGCAATTTACTTTATAACATTTGAATTATAAAAATCAGCTGGTTTTGTTTTGTTTCCTCTGCAAATGATTGTTTTAGAGTTCAAGAGAAGTCCCTTCGCTTGTTTTGTTTTACAAGCTCATTGTGGATAAAAAATGTTTCAAAAGCTGGCCATGTTTTTTAAAAAGGCACCTGCGTAAATGCTTTAATTTCCATTTTCTGTCAGTAACAACTCTTCCCCAGCTCAAAAGATCACTGTACTTAAACAAGGAAATTCACAACAATTAACTAAAAAAATTACTCAGCCATAAATGTTAAAGTATTATAATAATTTAAGATTAATAACAAGGAACACATCTACTTGTAAAGCAGTGGAAAGGATAGAATATGTATTTTCTTCTGTCTTCATAAGTACTTAAAAAAAAAAATCTATAGTTTTATATTTTTCAGGCTGTAGCTTTGCAAAAACACAAACAGAGCAAGCCTGGAAGATGCAATGAACCACTGGAGAGCAACAAGGTCATATTGCCATGACTGCATCTCAGAGAGCAGTTTGGGTGTTCTTGGAATGCAGGACTTTAAACACTTCCTTGAATAAATAATGGGTTAAAAACTCTATTGTCCTAGGAAATTTCAGGCAGGAAGAGAAAGTCATTATAAAATCACACCTATTATCATTCACCTGAAGCTAATAAATGGATAGATAGTCACAATACAATGGTAAAAAACATCAGGTTGGAAAACATAGCTGTTACTTAGTAACAGTGACAATCTTAAGAATAATTAATGTTCAATTTGCTTAACAGAGGAAAAGGTTGCTCCTGCCAAGCTTCCATCTTCCCCTAGGCTAGGCTTAGTCAACAAACCTATAGCTCTAGACAAGGTGTTGAAATAGCAGCCATCAAGCATCTCTTTAGCATGTCAATACCCCATTCTACAAATGTTGACATCAATACCAATGTTTAGCGCTGTCCACAGGATGAGGTGCAATTACAACTGCAGTGCTGAACAAACATTAAGTTTTAGCCCTTTGTAAGCACCCAGTTAGATAAGATGTTCTTGGCTGCTTTTATCTGGACACTTAATACTGCAACTTCTGCGACTTAAGGTGCTGCATAACAACTTCAGTTAGGTTCTTGGTCAGTCTTATTAACGCAACCAAAACATATGCTTCTCATTGACAATTCTACCACAATGGCTAAAGTTTATCATAGAACATCTCTTGTTCTCCAAAGCACAGAAAAGCTCTATAACTTCTAGTTACATCTAGTACATTAAGATTTTCCATTTAGTGTCAAATAATTACCCTAGTTTGTTTGTTCAGGATCATTAGTGCAAATAGTGATGAAACATCCATCACCTTAAACCTGCTTTTAAGATGGCAGGATAATTCTCCAAGACAGCAACCCCAAGATTTTCCAGCTGACTTTAGCCATATTCTGGCAGCATGCAGGGGTAAATTCCTTTTTAATACAGAAATATGTCTCCAAATTCCCCTTAAAGAGTATTTTAAGGTCTCTCACACACAGCAGTAACGAAGTTCCATTTTTCATCTCAGTATAACTAGATCAGCAGTTGAAATGGTCAAAAAAATAATTGGGTAAGTTTATGTAGGCTTCCACTCACAATATTCTAAAAGGAAAGGTAATGGGTTTAAGTAACAGGATTCTCATCAGTTAACTCACAACAAGTTAGTTCAGAGTGGTTTAAGTGTAACTACTATCATTCTCCTCTGAGCAGTTCATTATTATATCTGTAACTAATTTAAACAAGGGAGGAAGATGATTACTTGTTAGCCTCTTGCAATTTAATTTATATAAAAACTAAATATATTACTTTGACAAAAACTTACTTGGCCAGACATATTATTTAGCTTGCTACATTCTCAAGATACTCTGCACACCTTATACCTTTCATTGAAATCATAACTCTACAGCTCCCACTAAAGTTACTTTATAAGGTACAATTTGTTGTAACACCTGAACGGTTTGTTCAATAACCTCTTTATTCTAACACAAAATTTACTTTGCTTTCTAAGTGTTTGATAGGTATTTGTATAGACATGTTTAATAACTTAACTTTACCTGATGCAATTTTCAGGCTCAACTTTTGCAGTCTGTAATTACATCTGAAACATGCCCAAAGTAGTTGGCCCATCAGTAGAGTCCTCAACAAGCTATCCTCCAAAGGAGAACAGCGTGCAGCCAATTCCCAACAGCAGACTTAGAAAAATCAGCAACATGATTTATGTAATACCTATAAATTAAAAGGATTAACAGCTAGGATTAATATTTTCATTGTGCTACCACCAGCCAAACAATTTTACCTCAGGAATGATTTGCTGTTCTGGATGAGAACGATCATACTACTTGCTTTCTTAAGCTGCTTGGTGTTCAAACAATTGTAATTTGGAATTGGATAAACCTTACCATTTTTATGGTCCATTTCATAGTTTATGATCTATGGGTGTAATTCTTGTTCTATGCATAAATTTTTTTTCTCTCTTTTTGTTTCTCTCACCTCCATTTTTTTTGCTTACTGTTGCTGCAGTAAGCAAACACCAGAATTTTCACTGAGTCCTATCACACTTTTACATTTCATTCTATAGACTTAAGCATTAACTATTTAACATCTGACAGCTCCCATTAAATTGGCACACTTAGTCTCAAGAACTGACATGACTGAGATAACTGGCGGCAATTTGGCCTTTGGAGCTGAGAAAAGCCTCAAGACAGAACTTCAAGTTTGTTGTTACAGTCCCTCCACAGTCATTAGACTGAAACAATGTGTAACACAGGTACACTTCACCAGGTCAAGGAACCTTCCATCCGTGTTACTACTAATTGGCTGTATTCCTTTTAGTTTCAATTAATGGCAGTATAATTTGTATATTATATTTGTTACAACTTGTAAAGCTTTTCTTTATACAGCTCCACCTTTATACAGGCCACATCAGTGCCTCAAGTGTTTGGGTTTTATCATGTTATTTGTAGGGACATGCATACACGAGCCTAGTCAGCTGTGCTGACATCACAACATTAATGCTACTGGAAAAAAACCCAGTATCATTAGAACGTCAATTCTGTGCACTACAAGAGAGGCACAGACCAGCTATTTGCATGTAAGGGAGCATTCAGGATACCCATAACCACACTGCCCTGGCAGCGCAGGGCTGCACGGGAAGGAGTCCTGCCTTCACCAGACAGCGCTGCTGCTGAGAAGGAACTACAAACAACATACCTTAAGCCTCCCTCTCCTTCCTGGTTTATTATTTGGGAAAAGTTTCACAACCTGGGACAAGAGGAAATAGCCACAAGTTGCAGCAGGGGAGGTTTAGATTGGATATTGGGAACAATTTCTTCACTGAGAGGGCGATCAGGATTGGAACAGGCTGCTCAGGGCAGCAGCGGAGTCACCGTGCCCAGAAGTGCTCACAAACCGTGCAGACGAGGCCCTTAGTGACATGGTTTAGCGGTGGCTCTAACGGTGCCGGGGAACAGTTGAGCTTGATGATCTTTTCCAACCCAGTTGAGTCTATGATTTTATGAACCGTGTTTTCTGAGCTCCAACACAGAGTCCGCAACGCAACACGTTCCCGGGTTTGTAAATACTCTTCCCAGGTGAACGACGGAGAACGCCTCGGATCACTCCAGCGCACGGCAATGGCAGAAGCTGCAGGGACACTCTCAGAGCCGCCAGCTCGCGTCCCAGACCCGCCCCAGAAGCAGCAGCCGCTCACCGCCGGCTGCCCCGGTCAGACGAGGGCCGTTACCGGACACCGTTACCGGACACCGTTACCTCACGCGTCCCCTCAGGCGGCGGGCGCCCCCCCCCTTAGTCCTTACGCCGGAGCGACGGGGGCAGAGTGACATCACTGTGCGCCGGGGCTCCCATAGGGCGCCGCGAGCGGGTTCCCCGCGTCAGGCGGCTTCCGGAAGAGCTCACAGGGGGCCGGAAGGTGCGCGGTACAGCACACACAAGGCTACGGAGAGGCCCGGGGAAGGACGGGAAGTGGGCCCTAGACAACCAACCAATTAGCAGCCGGTCCTTTACGCAGCCGCTGCCAATCAGAAGTGTCAGTTTCCACAACAAGGGTGACGAGCCAATGGGAACAGCCTGAGCCGCCAGAGTCCTGCCAATTGAGTGCGGATCATGGCCGCGGCCTCCCAGCGGCAGAGGGCGCGCTCCGGGGCGGGCGGAAGGCGGTGGCGCTGCTGAGGGCGGGGCGGAGCGGAGCGGAGGAGGTGCTGTCGCTGCTACCGCCGCCGCCGCCGCTGTCGCGCTCCCGGTTCGCTGGTTCCACCTTCCGCGGCGCTGCGCTCCCGCGGGCTCGAGGTGCAGGTAGGGCAGCAAGGCTGGGGGGGTGTGCGTGTGCGCGCGCGTGCTCGCGTTTGTGTTTGTGAGTGTGAGATCCGCTCTCCGGTTCCGCGCGCGCGGTGGGGCCCCTCCGCCTGAGGGGCGGCTCTCCGGCGGGCGCGGCCGGCGGCGGCCCTTGGCGGTTCCGCTGGAGGAAGGCGCCCCCGGGGAGGGCTCTTCAGCGGCGATCAGGAGCCGGTTGGTGCGAACAAAGGCGGCAGCGGCGGGTGGGCCGGGGCCGGTGCGGCGCGGGCGGCGACGTGAGGGGCTCACGGTTCGCTGGCGTGGGCCGGGCCCGGCGGGCTGGCGGCGGCCGCTCTGCTGGAAAGCGGGTGGTGTAAGAATTCGCCTGTTGCGCTGGGACGGGAATGAGCCGTGACGCTTGGCGGGGAGAGTAGAGAGCGAAGCGCTGACAGCGGCCCGCAACGGGACGGAGTCCGGCCCTTCCCCGCGTCCTCCCGGTCAGGTCCCGCGGCCGCTTCGGCCGGGACGAGTTTTTTAGTTCTGTGCGCGCTGTTATTTGTGCTCGCGTTCGTACGGCTGAGGGGAAAAGCAACGCCGTTTTCCATTGCTGCTCTGTGTTAAAACGGTGTTCCCGGTGAGGCAGCGCTGATGTTGTTGCAACAGAGTCATAACTGTAATTGCGGGAAGGAAAAACCAAACAAAAAACCAACCCCAAGATTGTCAAATACAGTTATTAAAGTCGATTACCAAAGCCTATCCTGGTGTAAATTCTGTTGATAAATCTGGATTTATTGTTACCACGCTCATTCTGCTCAAATTGTGGATCCGTTCTAAATGAAATGTCCAAGGGAACGGTAAACCAAAGTCTTCCACCCTCCTTAATTTGCTAGGGAAGGAAGCTACTTTATAGAGTGTCTTTGTTCCTGTTTCTTTCAAGGATTAAAAAAAAAAAAAAAAAAAGTAGGAAAGCTGTGAAAATAGAAAGCAAACCTTGAACAATAGCTCATTATTTTGTGGGTAGGAAACAGGCCGGAGGAGATGCAACTAAACACTTATGATAAATAAAGAATGTGAGATGAAGAGTTGTTAAATTGTTGCTGTGTATTCGGTTTCATTTGTTTTATTTAGGTGTTTAATTTTGACAGCAGTCAAGTTTGTTTCTCTTTACAAAAATAAGAATCGAAACCGAGTTATGTCTGTGTTAAGTGATTTATTTCAGCTGACAGAATTGTGTGGTTGTGTCCAGAAGTGTTAGATTAAGCAGAAGAATTAAAACGGTTGAAACGTGTCATGTGCTGCTTTCCCTGTTTCCCAAAGCGTGTTGTATGTTTGAAATGCCTCATGTAACGGCCCAGTGATGCACAAGTGGGCACATGGAATGTTTTGTGGTTTTGCTGAGGGAGATATTTCTAAAAAGGCTCTGTATTAAGATTTCTATTTTCCCTTCCTCATCTTGATGCCAGTCCAAGTCTTGTTGAGCAGTTTACAGTCTCTATAAAGCACTGTAGTTTACTATCTGCAATTATTAATTTAAACTGTCGGGGAGGTTAGGGTGGGCAATAAAACTGCTTTGAGATATCTGCCTAGGTCAGGCTTGTTCTGTGTTAGGTAGGTGCTTGATGTCCAGTTTGATTCTTGGCTGGGCTGGACGGTTTGGTCAGTGACTCCTCTCCGGGAAGCAGTTGGGATGTAGCTGCACGGGAACCGTCTCCTGTTATCCCTTGTCTCTGCTGAGGTCTGGGTGTGCTTTCCTGTGGCCCTGTGTGGGAACCATACCTATACGGAGAGCTGTTTGGATACAGGTGGCCTGAGCACATAATGCTTGTTGCTGCTCTTACGAAAGCAGGAGGTAGCAGCAGAGATGGTGTCATGATTTAAGCTCAGCCGGTAACCCAGAACTACGCAGCCGCTGGCTCACTCCCCCTCCTTCCTCCCCCTGCTCCTGGGGGAATGGGGAGGAGAATCGAAAGAATGTAACTCCCACGGGGTGAGGTAAGAACAGTCCAGTAACTAGGGTATAACACAAACCACTGCTGCTACCATCAGTAATAGTAGTGATAAGGGAAATAACAAGGGGAGATAATACAAAAGGGGAAAGGGAAAATAAAACACTAAACGCAAGTGATGCACAGTACAATTGCTCACCACCCGCCGACCGATGTTCAAGCCGACCCGAGCAGCGATCTGGGCCTTCCGGGTGACTCCTCCCAGTTTATATACTAGGCATGACGTGATGTGGTATGGAATACCCCTTTGGCTAGTTTGGGTCAGGTGTCCTGTCTCTGCTTCCGCCTGGCTTCCTGTGCCCCTCCTCACTTTCAAAAGATGAGACTGAAAAGTCCTTAATCAGAGTAAACATTACTTAGCAACAGCTAAAAGCACTGGTGTGTTATCAGCATTGTTCTCAGGCTAAAGTCAAAATCACAACACTGCACCAGCTACAAAGAAGGAGAAAAAACAACTGTTACAGCACCCAGGGTGTAACATCTCTTTCTGGGGTACAGTTTTGCTATGTGGAAACATTGGTGAACTGTTTGTTTTCATTTTACAGACAGGCATCTGGATTCACAATTTCTTATTGCTGGTCAAAGTTTTGACATACGATGCTGTAGATGATGGGTTAATTTTTCACAGAATTGATACAATATTTTGAGCTTGTTGCCATCTCCCCTGACTCTGTCATGAAGAGGGGGAGAAGGCTGATGCTAGAATACGTAAGGGAACTCTGTGCTCACTGTGATCTTCACTAGACTCATACTAGCCCCAGTGTTCATAATTCAGTTGAATTGCTGGGGCTGACAGAGGTTTAACAGCAACAATCATGAGAACGTTTTCAGTGTGCTTTGTACTGTTCAAGATCTAATTTGAGATTCCTGTAACTCAGTAATCGTATTTATAGTGAACTCAGTGATGTATGATAAGGGGATATGCGTCTGTATCTTAAAAGAATGTGTCTACACACTGCACTTTGTTTTTAAGTTTTGGTTCTGTGGAGGAGGAAGTGTAGCAAGGACCACTGACATCCAGTTGTTTGCAGCATTTAAGCCTGAAGGTGGCAAAGAGTGTTTATTTGAAGTATTTATAATAGCTGAAGCCATTAATGTCAGTAACGAGCAGTAACAGAACTACTTGGTCAGATGAAGCTCAGTAATTCCCGGTGCTAGTAGTTCTCATCCCCAGATAATATTAATGAATTTTCTCTATTCTCCATTCATCTCTACATAAGCTGTCTGCACAACTGTATGCAGCAGAAGAAAGGATCAGTCCTGCCCTGTTCCCTGTCCTTTGAGACTGAGTTTTCAGTTGAGGAAACTTGTGTGCCTGGCAAACTGTAAATACTTGCTGCATGGGTTTGAAACTCAGAAATGGTCAAAGTTTTAAGGAGTGTGACCTTCCTTTTCAGGCATGCATTCATTCTATGGAAAAACTCAATTATCTGCATTATATGTGAATTTATTGGCTTGTATTCCAAGGATCTGTTCTGCTTTGCAAGATAATCTAGCGGTTGTGTTCAAAGCCCTTCTGCCTGAAAGATGGTGCATATGCTAAATATTGTGCATGTCCTTTAAAACTTACCTTGAATGCCTCAGGAGTGCAACAGTTGGTTCTGCCCATGACCTTAATTACTGACTTATTAGTGTGCTTTTTTACTTTTTTCAGATCCCATACTATTTCCTTTCCCTTTCTTTCCCATTCCCTCTTTCAGTGAATTGCACAGAGTGAAACAACAGTATAGGTCTTGCTCTTGTAGTAATTATTACAAGCATCAAAGCAAAATTTTAACTTTTTAAATGTATGCACATATGTATATTTGTTTTAAATTCTGCCCCTGCAGATGGAGGAGAAAAGCTGTTGCTAAATAGGTGGGTCTTTTTACACTTTAAAAGTGAATGGCATTAAAACTCAAGATGTGATTGTCTGCCTTGTATAATAAGTGAGTTTAATGTGTTCCTGGTTGCTGAAGAGGATCTAAGGATAATTTGGATGGGAGAGATGCTGTTAGAGGTGCTATCTGAAAAAATTATCTCTGAAAAAATCATCAAATGTTGGGGCAATGTGACTGTCAAGAGTATGTTAAGGAAAGATAATTTTTGCCTGAACATTTTATGGGTGCAAATGAGTAAGTAGGAAAAAAATAGAAAACTGCTTTGAGTAATAAATTACACCACTCACATATGTTCATCACTTGCTAGCTATTCTTTTATCTGTGATGCCAGTCTGTAAAATGAAGTTTTCATTAACTTCATTGTTATGGAGAAATAGGATCTGCAAATCCTCAAGTTTCAATATATCATTTATTCCTTAATATTTATATTAGAGGTGATAAATATAGTTGTTACTGTGTTGGATGTTTTTCATCTGTTTTCAAGTTGTTGGTGTGGAGTATTGTGCATGCTTAAAAATTAGTAAACCTGATCTTAGCACTTGCCCAGATCTTGATGTATGCAAGACTCTTGTGTTGGCAAGGTATTACTTTGTCACTTTTTAATTCAGGGGACTAAAGGATGTTTTACATAGCTTGCTATTTTGGTGGGAAAGCATATGCTGCTATTGCTGCTGTCTTTGGCTAGTGTGAAAATTTCTTATTCTTTGAATTCTTAAAATGTGAATCAAGAACATGTAAATAAAAAATAATCAGATACCAAATAGATTTGCCATTTATATTTAGATTTCTTAATAGATATGCTGTTGTTACACATTAAGCCATTTATCTTATAAGTCTTTCATATGTATGCCAAAAGCACAGTATGTGTTACTAACTTGCGGAACTGAGAAACATTTACAAAAGGTGTTCATGGTTATTTCCTTTTGTAGAATAGATTAGCGAGTGCTGTTTATATACCAGACAAGCAGTATCTGAACAATTCCTGGTAGTGAGCCATTGTAGCTGCCCATGATGCAGACTGATTTATTTATCTACAGACTGATTTTACTTTTACTTTTTCAAAACTTGTTGATACTAGATGTCTTTGTGGGAAGTGAGGTCAAATGGGGACCTTCCATTAATTTGCTTAGTGACCTGAAGAAAATTGCTCAGTTTCTAATGCCCATTTTAGGCATGTGCTACAGTAGAACTAACTCTGTCACTTTAAATGGTGTAGGCTTCTTATGGTTGTTTAAAGTGTTTTGGAAAGGTTTGCAAATATTGGATCTGAAAGCTGATCAGATTGTTTCATTATTCCAGGTCATTTGGAGAAAGCAGGGTATCTTCTCCAACCAGTTTCTTTTCTCAGTTGGGATTTTACTGAGTTTGCTGGGGGTTATTTTGGTTTTTGGTTTACTTTGTTTTCATTCTTCCGTCATTGATGTGAAATTGTAACCTGACACAAAATACTGGCTATTTTTAGACTTAACAGGAACCTACTGCATCTTTTTTTAAAAAAAAAAAAATAAAATAAAAAAGCCAACTATAAATTCCTACAAAAAGTAGTTTTCAGAAAAAAATGTATTTCCTTAAGCTAAAAGCCTTTTTCTAAATTTCAGTGTTTTCAGAAGAAAACTTTGTCTTACTGATCTTTGTTGTAAAAAAGTTGTGTTCTTACATTGCAATTAGTCACAACTGTGCAGCTGTGAAACCAGACTTGAAGGTTATACAGATTGTTTTAGCCTGTTTACCCTGAGTATTTGAAAGTCTGGTAAGTGAAAGACTTGAAGGGAAAAAAAAAATAAAATCACTGATTCAGGCTACTTAAATCAGATGGAAATGTCAAGCTGATCATTTTTTCAAATGAAGTAGGTAGCCTTTGCTGCAATTTTTTACAGCAATTTTTTTACAGCAATTTTTTACAGCAATTTTTTCCAGCAATTGGTAGATGTTACTAAAGCAGTAGTATTTTGCTTCTGGTTACAACTTAGTGGTTGAGTGATGGTGAGAGACCCTAGAATGAGACTTAATGGTAGTTTTCTTTGGATTTTATTAGGAAACATACTGGGTTCTTGAGTTTATTTCTACTTTAGCGAACAAATAAAAGAAGTATAAAGCTATTAAAAAGGGGATAGTGTGGAACCTTAGTTTGGTTTAGCAGTAATCCATGCAATCTGCACTTGTAATGTGGTTCAGTTTCACCAATGTGACTCTGCATCATCGAAAGTAATTAAGTGGAAACCTAAAGATAAAGTAGAAATTGGAATAAATGTTTTCTGTAGAAGTGTTGTGTGACTGGGCACTGACAAAGGAGGTGTTGGTTCTGACCTGGGGCTTCTACCTATGTTGCTATTCAGTGCTGTTGCTAGGTTTTGCATGATGGACTTCATGTTGATGCGAGGTTGGATGTTTCTGGTCTGAATGCAAACTGCTGTATATTAACAGCCATTTATCTTTCTTCCTTTTTGAGGAGTGGCATATCCAAAAAGTGGATGTTCAGGATAACATGTCCAATGTGTCGGAAGAGAGAAGCACTAGACAACAGGACATTAAGAAGGGACTCCAATTTATAGAGTATGATTTTGTGGTTTTATTCTTTTATGCTTATACAAGTATATATATGAGATGGATAGCTCTGGGAAAGTCCTTTTAATGTATTACCAGTGGAGGATGGAGAAAGAGGAAGACCTATGTTTCTCTTCAGAGTATTTGCTAACACTAATATGGAAATGGGGAGCAGTCTTGAAGAAAAGACAGAAACCCTAGTTCCAAAAGAGAGCAGATTGAAAGTGGGAGGGCATTCCTTGTCTGCCTTTGAGAAATACCAGCACTGAATTTTTCTGGTGGGTGGAAAATGTTGATAGCCTGAAAATCCACCTTATACTTCTGGACAGCTACACATAGGACTAGGTTGCTACTGAAAGGGATGGGTTTTTCACAACTACCTAAATGTTTCAACACTGGAGCTAAAAGTTAACCTAATGAAAAATTACCTTAATAGCTAATTTTCATTTGTGTCTATGCCAGATTCTTCTCAAAACGGTCCAGGATAGCTTAAAATCATTGCAGAATTTCACACTAATTCACTGTTCATGTAAGGCATTCTTGAAAAATAAAATAAATAAATCCAAGCCAACAAGAAAATCCAAGGAAAAAGAAACCTGCCCTTTTACAAATCATTTTGAAGCAGATTCTCAGATGTTGTAAGGTAAAGGGTTCCTGGTTTTCTTCCTCAAAAGTTAGAAGTAAATACCTCTGTTCTGTGCTAGAGAAAATCTGGTTTTTGTCCTACAAAAGAACTCTTAAAATTCCTGTAGTATCACTGGTATGGCTTAATTAAAATTGATGTGTTCTTTTGACAGATAATCTGTCACTTGAAAATACTTACAAGAATATTGCAGTTCTCCTCATGTGTAATCTGTTTCTCTACAGTGGAGGAGAGAAAGGAAATTGTTTTTAAATTGAACTTTTAAAGCATTGAAAGCCTTAATACATTAATACAAAAATTTTGAACAGCAGAGTTAAGGCTGGCTATGTAACTTTAAATGAAAATAAGTTCTCAGTAATAAGAAAACACAGTTCTTTAATCAAAACTAATCTACAGCACTCTCCCCTTTTTCAGGACAGGCAGTAATCAGTATTGAAAGATTTGCCTTATGCAGCAAGTGAGATTGTTTTTAGTAAGAACCGGTATTCTCCAATGTGATTGTCTTTTAAGAAATGTATGCAACACTCTGTAATTTCTTTTTTTTTTAGATCTACTTTGCCCTATCCAGGGACACAAGAACAATATGAGGTAACAAAATTACTTTTGCATTTCCAGAAGAGTTTTTAATGTGGGCCTGTCTTATTTTATTTGCTCTTGGTTTTAGTCATTTAAGTAATGATATAGTATGAATGGTAAATTCCAGTGTCTCAGTACTGGAACAGGAGGACTACTTACATTGTGATACAAGTGTTCAGATATTTGATGCCTATAATTCACTTTTATAACAGTTCAGATTAACTCTTTCTCTGTTGATGTTAGAGATGAATTTGGGACATTCATTGGATAAAGCAATATGCTATTCTGAGAAAAATTTAGGGTAACAGAGCAAAAGTGAGATAAAAGGACCTCAGTCACATAAATCTTAAAAGCATATTTTGTTTCTGTACATGTTTTTTTGCATAATTTTTCACTTTTATGCTCAGACTCATCTTCTTAGTATTTTTATTCAATGGTAGGTGGTTTCATTGGATTTGGGAACATATTAGATAAAAATGCAATCTTTCACATTTTACATTAAGAAAAGCATTTAATTTGCAACCTTTATATACTAGTGGTCTGCCAGTTGCTATGGCTGCTACTTGCTAAAAGAATGTATGGAACATATATGTTTTTTCTTAATTATAGAAAGTAATTCTGTTATCAGTAGCTCAGCTGCTGTCTTATGTGCTTGTATTGGGGTGTTGAGTATTAGAAATTGTCTTGGACAAAGTCAGAACTAATATAGACAGAAGTTTGGCATTTCATTTTGATTCCCTGAAGCCAGCAGTATAAATTTTATATTTAAAAATGTGTTTGGAAACATGGAAGATAAACAACAAAACTGCTGCTGATGGATGTTTCTTTTCTTTGTTCCAGTTATTTATACGAGGGCTTGTTAGAAATCTTTTTAATGAAGGGAATGATGTATATCGAGAAGGTGATTGGAGAGGATCACTGAGTCACTATACAGAAGCTATAAACATAGCTGATTATGCTAATTCTGAAGAAATCCATGTTTCTGATGATATTTTGGAGAAGCTGCACGTGAACAGGATAGCATGTTTTTCAAATATGGTAAGCTTTTGTTTAAACCATATGATTTCTGTAGAACAGTGTGCTAACAGAGTATGAAGACATAGGAAGTTTCCTAGTGAGTGGAAAGCTTTTGATGTTGGGTTGAAAACTGGCATGTTTCAAATCATCATTTTGCCATATTCTTTAATATCTTCCTTTTACAAACATAATCCTTGAGATATTTTTGGTTACTAATATTAAAATATTAATATAAAGGACTCATACTAGGCTTGGAAGTTGGTGGACCAGTGTTTTTATCCATTTATATTACTGATTACACCCCAGTCTACTGCTTTCTCTGTGGAATAAGATGGCTCTTATGAAAGAGCTGAATTGTCTTCATAAATGTCACTGGATTTTACATGAATGACATCCCTGCTTGTTTTTAATTGTGTAAGTTGTTGGCTAAGCAAAGCTTACACATGCAGTGTGAGTGGCCTTGCTAGATATTTTACAGTGTTTGGGTACCTTTATGTAATAGTTTCAATTTGGTGTTTTGATGATAAAGTTCTAATTAATGCCTTCTTACTTTTTTTTTCCCTCCTCGTAGGGATTGCACGAAAAAGTTCTAGAAGACTGTGAAATAGCATTAAGATTGAATGAAAACAATTTCAGAGCTCTCTATAGGAAAGCAAAAGCTTTGAGTGAACTGGGAAGGTATAAGAAGGCTTATGATGCCGTAGCAAAATGTTCTCTTGCTGTGCCACAGGTAGGTAAATTATATATTGATGATTGTTTTAAAATATTTAATACAGAAAACAAATACTTACATAAAACAAATACTTACATCAGGACGATTGTAGGGTTTTTTTTTCTATGTGATAGTTTTTCTTCTTCTAAGAATTATATCTTGTTATGGAAATGAAGGCTGATAGCAGATTATCATCCCCAAGCTCAGTTTGTTAACTTTCAGCAAAAGAAATAGTCACTTTGCAGTGGGGTCAAGTGCCAAAAACTTTTGAAATAAACACTGGAACCACTGAATTAATAGTTTCAAATTCTCTACAGTCAGAGATGTACTTGCAACATAAAGAGAGCAGCCCCTCATAATGATAATGTACAAGATTGATTTTTTTGAAAACTGTATATTAGGTTTCCAAGCATCTAGTAACATTCTTACATGTGCATTGTTCTCATCTGGATAGCTTGCTATGCACCTCCACTCTTAGGCTATATCTATATTAGCAAGCAGCATGTGGTATAATAGGAGAGGATCTGTAAACTGAAATGCTGGTCCTGAGGATCCCATGGTTGTTCATGGTGATTTTGTTTAGATTTTTTCTGGTGTGTGTTTTGGTTTCATTTCTGGGGGGGTTTTGGTTTGGTTTTGTTTTTTTCAAGAGCACTCCTACAGCACCTTCAATTTAATTTCATCCAAAGTTAATCTAATTTGGCTCTCTGAGACCTTTGTAATGCAAACTAAAATGCAGTGAGTAAAGAGGATACAGAGATTTCACTTCAGAGATGCATTTCAGATTTGAACTAAAATGCTGATGAAAACTTTACATGCTTTGCTTAAAATAGATTGATCACAGAACATAATATTATATCAAAATTACAGATAGACAGACTGTTGACCATAGGTTTACCTCTTGATTTAGAGTGGGTTTCAGCTGAGTTTCCAAAGACATAAGTGATTTATCTGAATGTGTAATACTGGACTTCGGATTTTCACTTTGCACCTCTAGATCTGAAGGTTTTCACTTCAAGTTAATATGCCTTAATACAAGTTTTATAAATAGCTTTTCTTAGCTGTAGGACACATTCTGGAAGCTAAATCTTAAAATCATTTAACTGAATCATTATTATAAGACAGAGAGAAATATGAACAGGCTTTTAACTCAACTTTTCTAATTGTACGATGCAATTACTGCCAACAGATGGAGTTGCCATTACATATTCAGTAGTATGTAGTAGCTGACATTATGATAATCGGAAATGTGGCTCTCAATTTGTATAAAAACAAAATACACCCCCCCAGCCACTCAAAGAACACTCTCCCCAAATGACCAAACAAAAAATACCCACTCACAAAAAATCCCATTTCTCTAGTTTTCAGAAAATCTTTACATTATTTTACAATCAGTTAAATGGCCTTTTTTTTTTCTTTTCCTTTAATTCCAGATATTTTGGAAGTTTTGCTTGAAGGTAGTAGTATTTTTCAGCATTAGCTTGCATATGTTTGTGAAAGAATAAAGCTGCATTAAGAGACATCCTGCATATAGGAATTTTGCAAAATACAGACTGAGATGTAAGCAGGTATCTTGGCTAGATGGCAATAAACGTAAATTATGAAACTTTATTTATGTCTTTTAGGATGAAAGTGTGATTAAGCTTACCCAGGAACTAGCTCAAAAACTAGGGCTAAAAATAAGGAAGGCATATGTAAGGGCAAAGGTAAGATTTTTATTGTAATATTGAGGTTTCCCTGTCTTAATAGCCACTTTGTATTTAATGAAGGTATCTTCTCATTGCAGCCACCCTCCTCCAGTTCAGTTTCTAGTGACGTATCAACTCAGGTAAGGTTTTACATGCTCAAATTGCAAGCTGACTTTAGAGTGCAGGGAATAATTGTGTCATAATTTCACAATGAAGTGAAAATGGTGCAACTGACATTTTATGTAAGACGCTGTTAGTTTGGTCTTTAGGGTTCTGTTGATCTTTGTGTTCAGTTTTACTGTATATGTAAGGCAGACTAGGATGCAAGTTAGCTTTGTAGAACAAATGTTAGTTAAATCATTAAATCCAGTGCAATGAATATATTTACTTTTAATACCTTGAGGCAAGGGCATAGTTAATATGCTGATTTATTTATTTATTTCACTTTGTTAACAGTTATCAAAGTGAAGCGTACTGCCATAAAATCCCTTTTAATTTATGCGTTTGTCCAAATACAATCTTTATTAGCAGCTGAACTTGCATTTATCTTGCTGTTTGTACTGTGTCTGAGCAGCAGTAAGGAAGAGGAGCTCATCTTACAGACCTTTTTCATGGGAGTGTAGACAATTCAGCTGTAAATGAATGAGAAAATATAGGAACAGCTCTTAAGGTCCCGTTTAGACTTTTTTTATTCCTTGGAGTGGCTGGTTGCAGAGTTCTAGTGACCCTGTGAGTTGATTTCAGTCTGCAAATAGATACTATATCTAAAAAAATATCTAAATTCTGTTATACTTCAAAAATTTAAGATTTTATGAAGTCTTAAGTGTGAGGATTTACATTCTTAATCTGAATATTTATTTGAAGATTTTTAATTGCTCTTATGAAAAGTTCTGAGAAGTATTTTTTTTTTCTTACTTACAGAATTCTTCTGTAGAAGATATTGAGTTAGGTGAGTCTTGTGTTACAACCTAGGAAGCTAAGTGAGCCATACATATATACTGTATTTGTTGAGAAAGTTCATCTTGTCATTTGAAAGATCTGTGGTAAAAACTCTGATCTGTTTATCTCTAAAACTACATAATTAAGTGCCTAAGCAAATTTCTTTTCAGTCTCTTCAACTCAATATGATTGTAACTGCTCATATAACATTTGTCTCATACTGTTCTCTTCAAATTGGAAAAATAGGAAGGGGAGAATATGCCAGAGATTTAGTGGAGTATCAGGTCTGTAACTTTTCCTGTCTTTTTTAGTTTGAATAATATATAAACACTTGAGATACAGGTACACATGAACCCGAAGTTGGTGGAAGTTAGCAATATTTAATGTGCCTTTGCTTAAACATTCTTCATGTTTTTCCACTTCCTTACCCCTCAGGGTAAAAGTTATCCGAGGTATTTTTACATCTTTGAACAAAAGTTGAGTCATTCCCATCTTAACTGTTTCAGATTTATCTGACCAGAAGCAAGAGATGGTTTCTGCTTCTTCTTCAACAAACTTTGAAGTGTGTAAAGTGTCATCAGCGCCTGTACCATCTTTACCTTCTATTATGCCTCTTCAAGTGGAAAAGGTTTCTTTGCCATCTGCAATGTTGGCAAATGGAGGAAATGTTTCTTTCTCTATGTCAGAACCATGTTTAGATTATGGAGATGGAGATATAATTATTGGGGAAGAACTTGATGAGTTACTTGATTCTGTGCCTGATCCAGATGAAAGTGTAATGGTAAGACTTTTTTGGGTTTTTTTCATTCTCAGAAGACTGTCCTTGTGAGTAGGATCTTGTATTTTCATCAAGTGGGCTAGCAGTGAAATGTGAGTTACCTTTTTTTGTTATGTTGAGCTGTGTGCACAGTCAGGTTGATTTTCTCAGGTGCAGAGTCTTGCAAATGTGGCTGTGGACGTACCAGGGGCCAGCAGAGCTCCAGGGGCAATTACATTGCTTTTGTGTGATGGGAAACACGAGTGAGGTTGCTGGGGGAGGAACACTACTTTGGAAATACTGCTGCACTACTACCAGTACTACCACAGTAGGAGGGATACTACTTCCGGGAAAAAGTGACATAGATATTTGAAGTCCAGGCCAGGATGTTGGTTTTTTTGGAAGGTGTTTTTGTTTCCTACTGTCAGAGTATTTTTGATGAAATAAACCCTCTCAAAACCTGAGATTCTGTTGTAGTGCTGACCCTGTAGGAATAGAAACTATAGTTAAACATATGCTATTAGCTTTGCAGGACCGTAGTACTTGTGCTGTGGTCTTCTAATGCATTCATTAGTATCTCTGCAATCAGTGTTGTCCAGATCCAGCTCCTAGATAACCAGAAATAGTTATACCATCACGAATCTAATGTTTAATACTTTTTAGAAGAGATTATTAATTTACGCACATGAAGAGTTGTGCTTAATTCACAGAATCATAAAATCGTTAGGGTTGGAAAGGACCTTAAGATCATCCAGTTCCAACCCTCTGCCATAAGCAGGGACACCCCACACTAAACCATG
>JBCJKH010017840.1:17985-31684 GCA_039877255.1 Loriculus beryllinus | reverse complement strand
CCTGCTCAGCGCCAGCCGCTCCCCATCAGCGGTGCACAGGAGAGCTGCTGCAGGCACTGATATATCCATGTCACCCTTGCTGAAATACGCTCCCAATGGCATTGCACCAGCAACAGAAAGTAACCCTGTGGCTGCAGTTAGGGCTGGGTAACAGCCTTTTGTTCCCAGCCACATGGCAGAACAGGGCTCTTGGCATCATAGCATGGCATTGCCTGCCTGCTCAGCGCCAGCCGCTACCCATCAGCGGTGCACAGAAGAGCTGCTGCAGGCACTGATATATCCATGTCACCCTTGCTGAAATACGCTCCCCATGTGCCCGCAACAATCCAGGCAAGCTCATGGTGCTCTGGTCATGGCCCTCCATACACCTGAGCATCCTCACTGCCTTTGGGGAGGTTTGCACTCTCGTGGGCCGGCAGCCCTTCCTGGGCACATGCCAGAAATGGGGCCCCTGTGCCACTGTGGCATGCCCATGGCCTGTGTATTTCCATGTTTAATATCCCAGCCCTACGAAGTCCTGCACCAAACCCTCACAGCTCTCCAGTCCAGGAGAAGCCACAGCCCATCTGTGCATCTCACAGCTGCCATCACTGGGCTCTCCCTGGTTTGAAGATTACAGCCAGCACAAAAAAGGTTTCCAGGACTTTCTCATCCTCTTTATACTGTTTCTTCTCATAGAAATGTGACAACCCCCGAACCTTAGCAGTCAAAAGGCAGTGCTCCAGCTATAATGAGGAGAACAGGAGCAAAACCAAGAGGAAAAGAGAGCAGCCTTGAAAACAGGAGTCCCGAAGTAAGATAGGGTATGCGGCAGGTGGGAGCTTGCTGGGGACCTGCCTGCACGCACCTGCACCCGCTGAGATGCGAACGCCCCTGCCTGGGGTTGGATCCGACAGTACTCAGATGGGAAACAGAGGGAACCGTGCCTGGCGCTTTGGAGTAGGATAATTATAATCTGGGCTCTGCAAGTGTGGGTTAGCTTTCACTGAAATAAACTGCTCGAGTCTATGCTGAATATCAACATTGTAGGCACAAGGGGCACGGCAGTAAATTGTAGTAGGATGAAATACCTACATTTAATTATGTCAAATTATATAGAATTTGAGAGTTTTTCTGACGCATGCTATTTAAAGTTATGCCTAAGTGCACTTCCTTGCCTGAATAAAGCAGCTTTTGTCACAAGATGTGGGCTTGCTTTGTAGTTTATGATTTATAGTCTTCACCACGTTTTGTCACTTTCTTGTTTCTTGACTGAGATGTTTCTGAACATCTCATTTCAGATAATGGGATGCAGCTAGAGAGCCATACTGTATACAGCCTCTTAAAAATGTATGAGCAGTGTTTTGTTGTATTTTATTTTCCTCCAAGATACTCAAGTATCTAAAGTATGCTCTTCACCAAAAACGTATATACAACACATGCACACACAGCCAGTACTCATTGCTCCACCAGCCTAACGTTCATGCACTTCCACACCAGCCAGATGGGGGCAACCCCACTGATCTCCATTGCCAATATTGATTGACCAAACCAATCAAGAGTGTATAAACAGCCCCAGACTGGCCCAGCTGAGCTCAGCATCAGTGGCAGCCTCCAGGGTTGGGCACCGGTTTGGGACGCTGCCTCAGGAGCCATGTGCTGTGCCACCAGGCTTGGCCAGCTCCTGTCATGGTGGGGCTGGCAAATTACAAAGCAAGAAGCCTCCATCTCAGGGACACCTAATCATTTCCACTGTGGGCAGAGGAAATGAGCTGCTGGCGAAGCCACCCACACAGCTCAACAGACCTGGAAAGAAAGGAGAGTTTATGTGCAAAAGGGAGCCTGAAATCTGGCTCCCCCACAGGCTTAGTGGGCAGAAAGCGAGCCTACAGCTGCATCCCGGTGAGGGCTCAGAGCATGCTAGCAAAGTAGCTGACATGTTGCTCATCCTCAGTAAGCACCACATGTAGCTGGTGGGGGTGGCCCTGACCTGAATCACTTATTCACATGGGAATGCACATGGGAACATTTGTGATCTGGTGCTCCTGCCATTGTGCAGCACCCTCAGCATCCTCCCAGAGCCAGAGAGACACGCTGTGGGGTGGCCGGTCCTGCACAAGCCCTGTCATCTTCTCAGCTGGTGCAGCCAGGGTCTGGTGATGAAGAGGCAGACACTGATGGTGTCCAGGAGCACACAACAATATAGTCGTGGTTTTATTTCTCAGATACAGCATTAGGTCCATAAGTTCCCTGGCAGTGAATGGGGAGCGCTTGCAGCCATAACTCACCTGGCTGGAAGGGACTGCAGCAAGGCTTCCCTAGCAGATTTCACAGCATAGCACCAGGGTTAATGAAAGAATTAAAGAGCTTCATAAATAAGCAATAAAGAAACAAAGCTCACCTGAATTTCACCATTCCCCATAGCTGAAAAATAAGCAGATACGTTGAAAGAACCTGCTTAGAAAATGTCTCCATATTTCATACCTAGATGAAGGATTGTAAGCTTTCATTATGGATATGGACAGATGTTACTGATGCAGCAGAAGAAAATGACAAAAAACCAAGGTTTGTTTGTCCTTAAAAGTAAAATTCATCAAATTCATTGGGAAAAATACTTTACACTTCAGCCTCAGGGAGACATTAATTCACAAGCAGACTCATCCATTTCAGTGTGCATAGATAGATGCAGAAACAAATACCAGTTTGCTTTTGGAGCTATGCTTCACTGAGATCATTTTAACCACATCAATAACATGAACGTCCTCCTCCCCCAAAACAGCAGGCTGAACGCAGGCAGTCCCTGTACCACCACGAAACGGCTTTGCAAGAGCAGAGGTAGCATCAGAGTGAGCTGGTGTGGCAACAGCAGAAACCCAGGCAAATTTTTGCCAGGCTTCGCTTAACCCACAGCACTAGGGTAGCTAAGGGCTCATTTAGCAAAGTCAGCGGCGAAACTCTCAGCAATGTCACTGCTATAGCACATGATGAATCTCGGGTTCTCCCTTAAAAGCTAATTAGATCAAGCACCATCTCCCAAAGGCTCACACTGTGGATATGACAACACCCTATCCCAGCCTGAGTGGGTGCTTCACCATCTTGATGGCTCTGAGCAGTGAAGAGCCGCAAGTCACCAAAACTGCCTCCATCCTGGGGGAGGAGGAACAAGACCGAATGCAAGGGGTGGTATGCGATGCCAGCAGGCAGGGCGCTGCAGGCAGGTAACAGATGGCTCCCTCTCCAGAGGGGCCATGGCTAAGACTAGCAGCAGAAGGGAAGGCCGGGGAAGCTGGGACCGCTGGTTGAGAGCAGGCAGGGCTGTGACCCTGCTATGAAATGCTAGTGCCCACCGCACATCACTTCACCCTCTTATTCTCCTCACCCAGCAGCAGCCGCTGCTGCAGTATCTGCTCCACCACCTCCCCCAGCTCAGCCCCAGACCCTCACACGCAGGGGAGCCGTGGGTTGGCTGTGTCATGGGGCAAAGCCAGGAAGCAAAGGACTGAGGGAGAAGGCATGGGGTTCTGACTGTCTGCACTGCAAGGCAGTTCAACAGCCACTTGCCTTTGCTTCAGCCGTCTGTGTCTCAAGCATAACAAACACCACTGAGGAACAGCTCAATAACCTATACCTTGGTTTTGTTACAAGCGAAACAGAAGTCATTTTAAAAGTTTAAGTGCTGTAGTTGAAAAAGTAGCCAGGTCGTTGGCAAAAAGGGAGGAGGAAAACTCTACTGCAGAGATGGGGGGCATGACAAGAAAAATAATCATTGGAAAGGAGTAAAAGTTATAGTTACTCTAACTTTGTCCTTAGTCCTTTTTGTTCTCTATATATCAACATTTGAATGGCAACCAGCTCACACTTCCTTCCCAAGCTAAATTCTGTATTTTGAATAACACACAGGACCAGTGGCTTACAACGTGAGATTACAACTGGAGCTGCACTTCAACAAGGCGGCACTTTGCTCCTCCACTGCCTCACTGCTCTCCCAAGAGGCATCTTTGAAAATTGCTGAGGTCAAGCCGGGAGGCATTGCAGCTTTATCATCACAGCAGACGCAATCTTCCTGGGGTTTATGGGATAAATAATTACCAACAAACACTCTACTATGTGACACATTCTGCTCAAGCACCTTCTGCTTTGACTTGAGGCACTGCCCTGCATCAGGCTGGGTGGTAGAGGAGAGCCTATGGCAATACATCGCAGCCGTGGGTCCTGCTGGAGGCACCTTCCCTCTGTCTCCTGCACAAACCAGCCCAAAATTTTAACCATATCTAGGTTGTCTCCTTCCTGCAAACCCCTGGATTAAGCAAATAAAGAGAGTGAGATGGCTGAGCTACCTGAGCTTGTGGCAAGCTGAGGTGCTGCGCTGCAAATGCATGCAGGCTTGGAGTCATGCAGTGCCTGTTGTATCCTAGGTTGTCACTGACCAACAATCTCTCTAATGTCTCCTTTGTGCCACCACCACTGAGACTTATCTCCAGGATGCGTTGATCCAGACCAGCCAGACCCAGCTCAGAGGGGTGAGCCAGCTCCTCCGTTTGTCTCCTGTCACAGCTTATTTCCTGCCTGTTGTGTACCAAACTGCTCCTGTCGGGTACCACACTGCTCTGACTGATGCCAGAGGGATGCACCACTGGGTCTGCGTGCCAGCTGCTGCCCACACTGCCATCAGCTGCCCACCAGTTACTTCTCCAGCTCCTTGAATATCATGGTTCCTGTGTCACCCCACGGTCCCACTGCTGCAGCTCAGACAGAGGCAGGGTTCATGACAGTGCTCCTGCCCTCTCCCCAGGCCAAGAAAAAGCTGTACTTGGGATCCTGGAGCTGCTCTGCAAACCCCTGGTAACCTCCACCCATCAGACCCTTGGCAAGGACTGCCTCGAGGTGCTCAGCACAGCCTAAATGGGCAGGGAAGCAGAGGAGAAGAGGGTACATCAGCTTTACTACCCCTGCTGTTCGTGCCAGAGCCCTGGGAAGCCAAGCGAACTGCATTGCATGCAGGGATCTCTCAATGACCTGCAGCTGGTGCTGGTTGCGAGGACTGCTTTTTCCTGCCAGCTCCCCACCACCCACTGGAGAAGCTCTGCACTTCCACCCTCTCCCTTGTCCCCCAGGTTTCCCCCTGGGAAGGCTGGGACAAGTCATGAGCAGCCCAAATTCATAGTGGGAGCTAACCAGAGGCTTTTCCTGGAGGGGGAACAATTGTGCTTGTCTGTGCTTCTTCATCACCCAGGCTAAGGAGGATACCAGAAAGAGGTGCGGTAGAAAGACTGGAAAGAAACCATCTGCCTGCAGTCTGGGTCACTTACCTCAACACTGCCCAAGAACACACGGAGCTGAAAGTAGCAGTGGCTCAGGCACGGCAGAGCTCACCAACTCTGCAAGAAGTGCACAGGCAACATAAATTCATACAATTGCTGTTTTCAGCAAGTACTCAGCTGCAAGCAAATGGAGTGCAATGATTTAATTATCATATAAAAGTAATTAATTAGATGCAGGAATCAACAGGGAGTCCTTCTGAAACACTGGTGGCACATTACTGTCAGTTGTTGTACAGTTAGCCACAGACCTTCATGAGCAAGAACAGACACTAGTTTCTACTCTTAATGTAGTTCAATTATTTTGGCTTATTCTTTTTCCCCCAAGACAGAAAAAAATTGATTGGTTGGGTTTTTTTTTAATCCACAAAAAGGGTTTAAAAATGTAACCAAAGCAGCACCTCTGCTCTGGAGACAGGCTGGGAGAGTTGGGCTTGCTCAGCCTGGAGAAGAGAAGGCTCAGGGGAGACCTTAGAGCTGCTTCCAGTGCCTAAAGCGGGCCTGCAGGAGGTCTGGAGAGGGGCTTTCTACAAGGGAGTGTAGGACAAGGCAGAATGGATTTAAACTGAAAGAGGGAAGATGTAGGAAGTTCTTCCTTGTGAGGGTGCTGAGGCACTGGCACAGGTTGCCCACAGAAGCTGTGGCTGCCCCATCCCTGGAAGTGTTCAAGGCCAGGTTGGATGGGAGTTGGAGCAAACTGGTCTAGTGGAAGGTGTCCCTGCCCATGGCAGCGTGTTGGATCTGAATGATCTTTAAGGTCCCTTCCAACCCAAACCATTCCATGATTCCATGAAAGACATGCCTGAGTTAGCACGTATGACTGAGGACCAATGGGAGATCTGAACACGTCTAGACAAGCCGAAAGCCAGGCAGCATACCTTATAGCACCTCATGTGGCACTGTGCATAGATAACCAAGGCAGTCAGTACAGTCAGTTTCAGCATACAGAATGAGTCAGATTACCCTAAAGGCACTTACTAGCTAGCTCACCTGCTTTGCTCAGCCATATACACCTGTATCTCGAGACAAATTTAGGTGTCTTAATCCTGAGCTGAATCCCACACACAGCTCCTGCAGGAAACAAGGGGATTGCAGCTCCCTCATCCCCCATTAACTCACCACTGCTGTTCACGGCTTTGCTGAACTTCAACCAGGTCCTGCCCACGTATTATTTCAGATATTCACTAGAAACCTTGTGAGCTACAGCAGCCAACTCCAGCCATGGAACGTTTATAAGGCTGGGGTTTTGTTCCAAATTATTCACCTCAAGGAACTAACAGTTCTGCATCAGAGCCTGTCATCCAGAAGACAGTCCTGTCTTTCACATGCACAACATGTCATATATCCCACTTTATGTACTTTCTGGGGATTTGAGCAATTTATTTTGAAAACTGAGGCATGCACCAATCTTAGTGCTAGCATTTTATACAAGCTCACAGAAAAATCATCAGACATCAGGTATCCAAGCCTCAGAAAACAAAGGGCTCCATTTAGATGTCTAAACACAAGCATCTTGTGCCATTTGAGATGCCCTAAGGCACCCAAGATACGCATGGGGTTGGCAGATATCACATAGGGCCTATGGAAGCAGCAGCTGGAGATGTGAAGACCATGCAGCTACAGGAGCTCTTACTGACATTAAATACTGGGAGACTGCTGCTGTTCTTCATATTCGTCTGCTGAAAGAATTCTTGAATAAGAATTGCGGTTTTTAATGTCTAAAATAATTTAAACTAATTAGATGGGTTTTATGCATATGCACATGCAACTTCTATTCCTTGTTCAAAAATATACTTGGGTAATCTTAAAATGTTATGCAGTGACTCTTCATTAAATACCACAAATGAAATTTCTAGGCAACTGCCCATTACATCCAAGGAAATACTAAAAGAGCTCAAGATGGCTAACATTACAATGAACATCAAAAACAGTAACGATTTGCCAGTTACTGTAAACTATTGCCAAAACCCTGCAAGGAAATGGCTTACGTTTATTTTACAGTTCTTCATTTTACTATGTCCACAGGTTAGATTATACATGCATCTCACACACACACACTCACATGCATATCACTTGTATATTCAAATATTTGGGCAGTACTTTAAGCTCAGAGGTGGAGTTCTTACATTGTTCAGAGAAGTGAAGCCTGGATGAAGCTTCTCAGTAGCTATGGAATAATCCAAAATCTACTTATGTCAGAGAAAGGGGTGCCCACATATTTGGGTGGGCTTTGAATTGGGAGTCAAGAGTTGACATGGTCAGATCTTATCAGACAGGTTTTAAGAAAGTGTGCAAGGTTATGGAGAGAGCAATTAGCACTGTGCTGTGTTACTACAGTACTGCCAATTAGTAATTAGTAATTTTAGAAAAAAGTGAGAAGTGCTCAAAGGTATAAGCCACATAAAACGCTCTTTATCTGTGGCTGTAAGTTGTAGAAAATAACGTTATATGGAATGGTATTTATTTAAAACGAATTTGAGATTTCAAGATGATAAATAACAAACATTCTAGTAGACTAGATAGCAAAAAACATGCAGTTTTATAACATAGTGTGGTTTTTCTTTTGGGCTTCTGTGCTGCATGTACAAACTTTCATGTGTTATTCTTATTTCTGATGTGTTTCTTGAATGCAGGTGTGTTAATGTAAATTGGTTAAGACATGGAGATGTTTGTATACATGTCCTCTAGTAGCTTCTGATGAGGTATAAGTAGCCCTCTTAAAGTAGATCTTTGTATTTGTTTTAGTTGGAGTTAGAGTATACTCAAATTTGAGCAGATGTGGAAGAGTTCTGAGCCTTCCTTTTTCTGTGAGATGTCTTTGTTGTGATTTTTCATTAGTTTTGTTGTTGGTTTGGTTTTATTGGCTTGTGAGTGGTTTGCAGTGGTGTGATACTGATGCAGAGGTGCAGATGGAGTACCCAGAATGCCAGTGATTCTCTACACCTCCTATGCAGCAGAATCAGATCACAGGCAGGCAGCAGGCTTGCTGTTCTGCAGAAGGGCAGCCTGATGCTCATATGAATAATACGTAAGGTAACTTTTGTGAACAGGACTTTTAATCAGCTGTTTAGAAGCTGCTGATCCAATTTCAAGTTCTGAGTGAAATTAAATGGGGGAAAGATGTTGCCAGGCAAGAGTTCCAGTCCTGTGGCTATCTCATTTCAAATGTGTGGGCTAAATTACATTATAATTTAGCTTATAGTATATTCACACACTAATAAAAAGTTCATATGTAAGGGCAGTTAAACCACAGCAAGCTTATTTTATAAGACTAAACTATTCGATGCTTTAAAAACATTTTTTCTAATGTGAATGTTATCTATCACAAGTGTGGTGGAAACCTGAAGCTTAATTAATGAAATAGATACTCAGGCACTTTCCTGACAAGAATGATGTGTATAAAAGACATTATTTTTCAGGAGAACTCTTACCTTTTATAGTGCAGAATACCTCTGATAATCAGGAGGAAGTTTTCTCTTCCACTGAAGTGTCTGAAATTATGAGCTTTCTACTGTTTTATGGGATTTTTTTTAAAGCCACCTGAAGGTTTTCCTACTGTGCTAGTTTACAAGCAGCTGAAACTGTACACACCACTCACAACAGTCTGTTATTTCACTACCTTTGCTGGGAGTGATGCACATGTATATTGGTGACCACCTGGATTCCTAAATGTACCCATTCTATTAAAAATTAAAAGGAAATACTTCCTATATTTTGAAGTACACGTTTAAATTAGCACTGTAATTGCTAAACCTTGCAGCTGAGACAGATGCCAGAGCTCCCACAGAGGAACTTTAAACTGCATTATGCCACACTCTGTGCACTTACGCCTCCTAACTCTTTGCTGCTCCTCAGCAGTAGGTAGGAGCTCCCTCCTGCTTCGCTTACTCTGTCTCCTCTTACCAGTTGTAGGACCTCTAGGGTGCTGCCTGTTATGTGCCATTCTCTTGCACTCAGTCTCAGGCAGATACCGGCTTTTAATACCTAAAGTAACCTCTGTCTCAGCTGTGAATCTGCTTTTGGCTTTAGGGGGCTAGGGGAGTTGAACTGGATTACTAGCTTCCTAACGGCTTAAAACTGCATTCACAGCCAAGCGAAGTTAAAGGAAAAAGATACTCAGGGTTTCAGTGGAGTGGATGACATTCTATATCCAGAAGGGTAAGGTAAGCATTGAGACATTGCTCATGCATGGGTTACCTCGCTTCTTTCTGTAAGTCCTGGTTTCTTGGCAGGACTACCAAGATTAACCTCAGTACCTGCTTTGTATGATGCTGACTTACAGGAGAAAAACTTGCTGGGGAGGTAAAAATGAGCAGGATAAGCCTTACAGCCTGGTGTCTGTGAAGCAGAGCTTGTTCTTCTCAAGAGTAATTTAAATCTGTCTCTTCTATTGCTCATTTAGTTTCTTTTTTTGAAAGATAAATTTTAAAACTAAAAATAAACTTTGCCATGGTTGATTCTGTTCAAATCAATTGTTCAAGTGTTTTTTTCAGAAGTCAGCACAAGTACTTACTAATAAAAATTATAAGTATTCTATTAGAAATTAGAAGTTTTAAATGTTTCCAAATTCAATACACCTGATTTCATTTCTTTGAGGTGAACAAATAGGAGCTCCCTCATTTAATAGATAAGCAGTATTTTGTCAGTGCTGTGTTAGGCCATTCTTCATGTGGCTTGTAACTCCTATTTTTATCTCATATTCTCTGGCCTAGTGTTGGTTTTTTTCCATATTTAAGATTTTGACATTGAACTATACAAGTAATATTGGGGCATATAATTTGTACCTTATCTGCTTGAAAATATCAAAGTACAAAAGGAATATGGAAATCAAGTCTACAGTTGGGAAGAAAATGCCTTTTGGGGAAAAGCATGGTTAATATCTGCAGCTTATGTAATAATTGTTTATTCATATTTGGTCACACAGTGATAACAGTGGATAGAATTTCAGAGCACGTGGGCAGTTGGGACACTGTGGTCCTCTGTGTCAGTGAGATGCTCATCACATTGCTCGACATTCTTAGGCCTCTTTTTAATTCTTGGAGCATGCAGGCGAGCACTGTTAATGCCTGTCCTTCCCCTTTCTCCCCCCCCCCCCCAAAAAAAAAAGCGTGGTGCTTGCTGCAGATCACCCAGCTCCTGGGTGGAGCCAGGACTGCTCCCACTCTACTGGATATGCAGATACTCTCCTGGATGTCTTTGCCTGGCTCAGTGCACTCTATTAGTTGACTCCCTGACCTCCTTTCTAACTGGTGAATTGGCTGGCCTGCCCTGGCAAACCTCCCTCTCCTGGAGGCTGGTGAAGCTCTGGGCTGGCCAGCCTTTTCCTTCCCTTCCCTTTCTTTTCCTCTCCTTCTCACACATGGTGTCTGCTGGCTCCCTCTGTTTATCTCTCCATGTCTGTGTGCCTCCCACTCATTTGTTAGATTTGCTTTGATCCATCCCGGTTTTGCTGCCTTCCTGTTTTTCTTCCCTGCTCTTTTGCTGTTTTGCTTCTTTGTATCCTTGTTTCCTTCTCTCTTGTTCCCTGAAGGCTTTCTGCTCTGGCTTTCCCCTACCTACAGGCAGCATGCATCTTTTCCAGAGCTTGCTGTCTCACTCTTGTCTGTTAATCTGATCTAGCAACCACATTATTTGAAACAGTTACTAGCACAACACCAGTTAGTGTTATAGGTTGGAGAAATGCTTATATTTATCCTATTTTTATTTCCCATAGTCCTTTTTGTAAATTCCTTTATAAATCTAGTCTGTGTTTATGGAGAAATGCCTGCGATAAAATCCCAGCTGAAGTGCTTTGTTGTGCTTCTGTGCCATCTTCCCCGTAACTGTGGATTATCAAGTATCTATGTAATCTCTGTAACTCAGTGTCATCTCTCTTAGTCACAGTTCCCTGTTTTAATCCAAACATCACAATAACAGCTATAGCCTCACAAACACTTCATTATGTTACCTTGGACTAAGTACTTCTGGTGGGTGATCAAAAACGATGGGAAAGGAAGTGTGGGGAAGATTCATGGCAGTTGAAAATTTGCTGCTCAATACCTTCCGAGAGAAGGCATAAAATTTTGTGGCCATTCTTCTCCTGCTTGTCTCAGTCTTTATTCCACAGTCCTTATTCAGATACAGTTCCTGCTGATGCTAATTGAAGTTTTTTTCTGAGTTAGGACTAGAGAAACAGATCTCTGTTGTTAGATGCTATAGGGTACCTCATGTAATCTGCGATTAAAAAGCCTGTAAGTATCTATTTTGGTTCGGTTCAAACCCGTTTTCTAAGTGCTTCTTTTGCTCTTTCCGCATGTCCAGTGTTTCCACTCATCCTAATTATGGGGTACCAAATATCAAAAATCACTCTAAATACTGATTAACAAGTCAGTCCCTAATGGTAACTACACAGCCTTGTCAACTGGAAACTGCTCTCATCCCCCCATATGTATTTTCTTCTTTCATGACAAATATGAATCCCATGTGAGAGGGCATTGTTCCCATGTAGCAGCCCATTCCCTTCAAGTGAATATCATCTGTGCTGTTTAAGATTTTAAAAGTTTTTGTATTGCCTTTACACATGTGTATCCAGTATAGATACATTTCTGAAAAAAAGAAAAAAGAAAAATAGTTCATAGCATCTATTGAATTGGAAAATTAATTAGACGACCTAATTGCTTGTGCGTGAGTTCCTCTGTGGAATGCGTTCTGCTGCTGTTGCACTTGCCCAGCACAGAAAATCTCAGGAGCTAATTGCTGTGGGCTTTTATTAGAAACTGACAATTAATTGGACATAAAAAAAACCCCAACAACAACATAAAACTCAAGCAAACAAAAAACCTTTGAACGGTCTTAACACAAAAAGCAGTACAAGAACAATCTTTTCTCATTTTATTACAGTAATGTCAAGAGATATGAACTCAGCTTGAGGTTCCCTGTATCATACACAAAACATACAAGTCTGTGTCCCAAAGCCTGTGTAGTCTGAAGAAGAAAAAAAACCCAACAGCATCATCCAGAAGTATTGGCAGCCCCATGTTACATGTGGGGAGCTAATATACAGAGAGATTAAGTCACTTGTGTGAGGATGTACAGGGAGTCTGTAGTGAGTCTGAAACTGAACCCAGGTCATCTCAGCCGCAGCCAAGTGTCTCAACCACAAGACTATCCCTCCTCTTCAGTATGTCAGTGTAGAAAGTAGGCCAAAAAGTAGTTTCCATCCTTTTTATACACAGCATTTTCTAAGGCTGTGAAGTATTATGTATTAGACAGGCATCTGGACCAGCAGCAGTTTCTGCAGATACTTTTATCTGTAAACAGAAGCAAAGCTTGTAAAGGCTTTGTAAATTTTACATAAATTATTATTTTATCTATAAATGGCACAGTTAAATCTGTAAATACTATACTTAATTTCAAGGTATTTTAATAATTGTTTTAATTTTTTTTCCTTTTTTTTTTTTTTAAGGGTGGAAAAGGTATTTAAAGGATTTCTGTGTTCTGTGCCTCTAATTTTCATATGTTTTAGGTTCTGGGACTACTCATACGTAATGATCCATTAGTAGCGATGTGTAGCTACGTTAGGATGAGGAATGTGTTACACAGTATGGTGTAAACTGAGAAGGGGAGGCTCAGGTCACATGAGTTACTGTTAGGTTATGTACTCCTGTGTTGGGAGTCAGTGAGGCTGGCGGTTTGTTGACCTAAATCTGAGTGATTCCTCTTATGTTAAGCATTTACTTATCTTATTGAGAATCTTTCTATATAGCCAGAGTGTAACAAAACTTCTGCTTCAGTCTTTTGTACCTCAAATTGAAAAGAAAAATAGTGCAAGTATGTGTGGGTAAGTAGGCATGTATGTTCATCATCCTCCTTCAGCTGGGATCTCCTGTTTCTGTGTGAAACCAGTGTTACTGTGTTGAAGCGTATACAAAGGACAGGCCAGAGCTGTTCATTCCCCTCAGTACCCTAGTTAGAAACTCACAGACACTTGGCTCGTTTGCTGAACCCTTGATTCCTTTCTCCCACATGCCCCAAATAAAACTTACTTATCTGATTCTCACTAGTATATGTTTTGGAGCACCACTTTTATGAACTCCATTAATTGAAACCATTAATTCCAGATGTTCTGTGCATTTACACAGATAAATTTCAGTGATTGTCATGGCAAAGAATAAAATAAAAAAAAGTCAGCCTTGAATAACCACTGGGATTCAGGCAGTGTAGAGGTGAGAGAAACCTTGTTTTTCAACCCAGAATCTCTAAAATAAGTAGTGAGAAATCATCCAAAACTGCACAGTGATCGGTGTAATGGACCGTTCAGTACAAATGATTGTTTCCAAGATGCTGATGCTATTTCCCATGAGCATATAATTAGCAAAATACAATTGGAGTGTGTCACTTTTGGTTGAGCCAGTATGGCCCAG
>JBCJKH010017838.1:15545-32854 GCA_039877255.1 Loriculus beryllinus | reverse complement strand
CTCAGCATTCGGCTGGATGAAGCCCAGAACAACCTGTGCTGACTGCGCTGCTAATTAAAATGCTTCAAATGAGTTACTGGAGCTGATAAAACATGTTGTATAGTGCTAAGCACAATGCTGCTGCCTTGTTTCTATTGTATATGTTGGATTGATTAAAATGCAGTAATGATAAAATGTTTGTAACATCACTTTTATATGCATTGAATATTCATCCTTTATATTTTCTCAGGTAAAATCTGAAATGTCTCCTTAGGAAAAGAGGTCGAACATCTGTTATTGTGGAAGAATTCGAGGCATAAATGTGGCAGTGGTAGGTCAGATAAAACATGAATTATTCTATTTCTTGTACATCTCCAACTATTTCATCTTTCCATGATGAAAGGGAGTGTAATCATGGTAGTCTAGGGTTCAGAGTGAGTTTGGAGGCAGCCCACCAATATTTTGATGATTTCTTTTCCTTCTTACTGTTCATGTGGTCAAGAAACATTTTTGTCATATTGAAACAATACATCATGACGAGCAATAACTTTCTGAAAAGTCAGGGCACTGGGATGCTTACCCTGCCTGGCAATTCCTCACTGCATTTACAAGAACTAACAGCTATTGATGACCTTGGGTACCAATCCTGGCCTGAGCCAGGGTCTGCAGGGGGAATGCAGTGTCTGACAGCCTGTCCTCTGCAAGCAGATCTGTTTCAAACAGATGCCCAAATGATCAATCCGCAGCACAAGAATCAAATAAGAGCAGCAGAATAGAGCATGTGCAAGTGCGGAATCAAAATGTGAATATTATGCCAAATTGCAAGGATTGAGATTTATCAAGATTCTCTCATTCAGGGTACTTATCACTGCATTTTCCGCTTTCTGCTCTGGTAATGGATATTCCACAAGTAATCACCAAAGGATGTCACCTTTTAAATATGATTTCCATTGAAAGTAATATATCTACAGGCAGAATGACCATACTATAATAAAAAATTACTTTTTGATAAAGGCAACTGCTAAAAAGTCCAGCTGAAACCACAGCCCTTAGCTGCAGTGTGGAAGCAGAGGGTCTGGGGAAGGATCAGAGTGCTCATACTGATGAGTTTCAGGGAAAACCATGGCATGGCATAGTGCAGACCATGCAGAGAGGGGCTGTGGAGGCTGTTGGCTGGGGGCCTGCAGGGGCAGGGCTTCATCAACCTGCAGGAGGCAGAGCTTCATCACCTTGGCTGATTATACAGCAAATTGCTTTTCCTGCAACACCTGAGGCCTGTGAGGAACCTTTGACATTTACTCATGTCCATCTTGTGTTAGGTGCTCATATGCTTGACAATATATTGCCTGGATTTAGGGGTATGTTCTATTGCCAGTCACCTGTGCACCTGAAATCCTCCTAAACCCAACAGAAATAACTGTACCCACAGCAAGGTCCTTGAATCGCTGCTGAATCTTTCATTTTGAGGAAATTCCCCATGGCCAACTGGTCATGGCCTTTTAGATTTCTCATAATCATAGAAGTTTTGGGTCTGAAGGGACCTACATTTCCTCCATTTTTATTTATCTGGCTGACTCTGTGCATGCAAGCTCACATGGACAAGGCTGTATCTGTGCTACAAATATGGTGATAAAGTTTATCCAGAGACAAAGTAACAGAGAAAACTATCAGTTGATAAAGTGCTCACAATGACTTACCATACTGGTTAATTTTCCTTATCCCCCCCCCCTTCTCTCTTAATCTATTTTACTGTCTGTGTTTTCAAACATTAAGTACCCGATGCAACTGAGTGACCTATTTTCCTGGTTTTCTACAGCAAGCCCTTTTCAGAGACTGCAGAAAACGAGGATATAAGAACCCACAGACATGGATTTTCATATTTGGAGCTACAACTGTACAGCAGCTGAAGCTGATCTAAACCAAGACTGCTGGTGGCTGGCTGCCCAGGGCAGCCCAGCAGCCCCCTCTTCAGGGAGCTTGTGTCAGTCCTGGAACGCAGAGAGGCACTGTGACAACTCTGCTCAAATAGCGATCAGTATCTGGGCTCACCTCTTGGCTGAGCTCAGCTTTCTCATAGAGTCATCAAGAGGAGGGATGGGGTTGTGTAGGGGGCAGGGGGACGCTGGGGCAGTGGCAATCCTGATATGGATTAAATTGCTGTGAAACTGAACCCAACACAGCCCTGAGAGCTCGTGCTCATTTGGGTTGAACCTGTTAGCCCCGAGTTTCTAGGTCCTGCTCTGCCATGCCCAGCGCTGCAGAAAGCACATGGGTGCTGCCTGCCCAGCAAGGCCAGGGGGCCCACGCACCTTCCCTCACACAGAGTGGGGCATGTAAAACTGCTGTGTGTTATGCAAGGTTTCTGACTTGTCAGTGTTTTCTTGCAGAATTATTCCAAGCAAGCCCTGCTGAATGGCAGCTGCAGAGAGCGCTTCAACATATCCAAAAAGGAACGGAACAGAACTGATGACCAGTAAAGGTCTCAAAAAACATTTAGTTGATTCAGTTCAGCAACTGCATATGAGCAAAACATCAGAAGATGGTTGCAAAACATTGGGGCTAAATTAGTCCTTAAGCTGAAAAGACACAAGGTTTTTCCTGCTGTCTCCTGAACAAGCCTCTCTGACGCTACCCTCCCAGTCCCACCATCAGCCCTGGTAGCAGGCAGTAGAGTCATTTCAGGGATGTTACTGATGGTCATTATGTTTGCCACAGGGCTGGGAGACACTGGGGAGAGCAGGACTCTGCTGCGGGGCTCAGCCTGAGGATGGACACTGTGCAGAGTGATGTGGGTTGTGGGGCCCAAGGGCAGCACAGGGTAATGCAGTGATGTCTGCCTGTGCTGGCAGGATGAGGGCTCCGGGCATGGTGTCACTGAATTGGGGCCCTCTCACACAGCACTAACCCCAGCCCGGCAGCAGCTGACCCACCCTCACTGACAGCAAGCAGTGCATGGGTGGCATGTGCTTTCTTACCACATCCGTTTCCTCCTCCCACTCCCCATCCACCTCCATCACCTTCTCCTCCTGCAGCCCCATTTCCATCCTGCTGGCAGCCTCCTCCTCCAGCTCCAGCATGTGCTGGAACAGCCTAAGCCGAAAGCCAAGCAGAAGAGTGCGTGGTGCTGCCCTGGCCAGCCGAGCAGAGCTGTGGAGAGGGGATCTTGGCACCACGGCCCCTGTCACTGCCCGGGTAGAGCCGTGGGGTGCTGGGGTCCCCGGAACGTCCCCAGCAGGAGCTTGAGGATCTGCCAGAGCAGAGGTCAGAGATGAGTGCCTGTGCTCTCTACCTGTGTGGCCCAGGCAGAGACTGTGGCCTCCCCTGCCATAGAACCCACAGGGTCCTTACTCTGCACAGGCAGCTTTTTGCCTCCTCACTCCGACAAGGGCTGTGCTGTGCCGCCAGCAGGAAAAGGGGGATCTTCTTGTGGGGCTGCATATGGTAGCACCGAGATGGAGACTGGGGGCCTGGGAACAGGGGAGTAGGACAGGGAGCAAGAAAGTAGGTCTGTGAGCAAGAAAATGTGCTGGGAGCGGTAGAGAAGAGCTGTGGGTCAACGTGAGACAGTGGGAGAACAGGAGAATTGCTGGGAGCACAGGCAAAGGTCTGTGGTGCTCTCCTCACCCTGTCACTGAGCATGGTTGATGCCTTCTTGTTGGGATATGGCCATGGGGGTGGAATTCAGCCCTGTCTGGTCTCAGGATGCTGGCAGCCGCAGCATATGGCTGCATGGCCACATCCTCCATCCAGGCCTCCATCTGTGCTCCATGAGCAGTGAAGGCTGTGAGGTCAGGACAGGATGTGCTGCCAGCAGTGTGTGGCAACGGCTGCCTGCTTCACAAGGGGTCTACAGGAGCTCCCAGACTTTGAATTCTGATGTCTCCGCCTGCATTCGCACACATACCTCATGCACGCAGCAGCTCTCCCTGAAACCCGGTGCCATATTCATCCTGGAAGCTCCCCCTCCCTCCCTGCTTTCCTCATCCTTACATCACTGCTCCAAAAGGTGACCGAGGCTCTGGCTGCAGCCCTGCTCGGGAGATGGTCCCAACACCTGGAGCTCTCCCAAGAGCTTCAGGTCATTTGGAAAAGAGAAAAAATCACCTCCTGGTGATTCAAAGCCTTCAGCCCAGGACTGGTCTGGGATTCACAGTATCATGATTTGGGGAGGCTGTCACAGCACTGCTTTACTCTACTTTTCCTGGCTGTTGAGATGATGTTTCTGTGGTGCCAGATGCCAGATGTACAAAACAAGGTTTAGAAGTTGCATTGAGTATTGTCCCCCATCAGGAGTGTGGTGAGAGGGAGATGGTCACTCTTTACAGCAGCTGAATCAAAATGGGTTCTCCCCAGCAGCAGTACAAACAGTGTAAAAAATTTGGATTTGATAGAGAAATGCATTCTTTTTCCTGCCTGCTTTTACACACCACTGACAAAAAACGTCCCTTCACAGGAGGCCAGTGCTCCAACTGCCATTTTTTTATAACTGCACTTTAGTGGACTTCGCAGTTTTACTCCTTCTTGAAGTACAACAAGGCAGAGACTGGCTGTGCTGTTTGCTGGGGGCTGGTTTAACACTATTACCATTTTGCAGATTTGGCAGACACTGAATTCCCAGAAATTCACTATCTGCCATTGCTGCAAGCAAGAGGTAAGCGTAGATCAACACAGGATGAAAACAGTGCTCTGCTTTGGAAAAAAACCTGAACAAAACTTCCTTTGTTCTTGTTTGTATCTGGAAACATGACTAGCTTAAACAAGATAGTAGAAGAGATGGGTCCCAAAAAGCACTGCCAGTACCCATTTCCATTGCTATTGTTAGGCCTAGAGCAGCTTTCTCCATAGCACCATGGTTTAAACAAAGCTAAAGATTAGTTCATAAGCAAGTGTTCTAGAAATGACTCAGATACTTTACATAGACGTCTTGGTACAAGAAGCTGTGGTTTATGTTTGCTCCTCCCTACATGTGGAGTGAATTAAAGGCACCAGTTGGAGGGGCATTAGGAAGATAAGGCTTACTACATCACAGCAGTGAGCATGTAAGGTGTTGCTCTCCTTCAGATGGTGGGGAGTCCAGGGACTGGTAAAAAACATTTGTACAGAACTGCACAAAGGCCTGATAAGTGTTCTGACATGTTGATGAGATTCCCCATAGAGCAAGTGAGCTACACATACAAGTTGAAAGGTGTGCATTTTACTTTTGTAATTTGAAATCTGGAAAACAGAGGGGAGAGTTACAGTGACAGTGTTTCCTGAAGACCTGCGTTATCTTTCCAGAGAGGAAAACCACGCAGCAATTTCTATTTGCATAGTACCACAGTTGACTTCAATTCTTAGTCACTCAGCTTGTAGATAGGCATGGAAAATAAATAAGCATGGAGATTTCATGTAACTTTTAAAAATAATAGTTGATCTTTTTATTAACTTACAGTCCTTTTGTTGTTGATGTTTTTGACTGCCGTGGCCCAGTGAAGCAAAGCTCCATTGTGTGAGTTGCCTAGTGTTTGGAGTAGGGAGATGCCAAATCCTGCTGATGGGTGCTACCATCTCACCAAGCCATGGAAGAGGAGGGCAGTGGAGCAGGGCACTGGTGGTGGGTGGCCCTGCACCAGGGACCCTACTGCTGCTGTGCACATCCCAGGGGATGCAGGAGTAGAGCCTGCTGGGATGGCAGTGACACCTTCCTGCAGAGAGAAAGGGGTGAGGGGCTCTTACTTCTCATCCCTGCAGGTCCTGGTCAGGACAAGGAGCCCCTTATCCCTGGGGTAGAAGCAGTCTTGCACACAGCCCCCAGTCTAGGGCACCAAAATCTCACAGTTGGTGGCTGTTGCAGGGATGATTAGTGTGATGCTGACAAGACCCTTCCAGCTTTCTCAGCTCCAGCTAATCAACAGTTAACTGAACCCTGCATCTCTTGGAGTAAATTCCATTCTCACATGTAATTTCTTCCACTAAGATAAATCAAAACTACTAAATTAATATGTAAGAACCTTCCAATTTGCAGAAAGAGGTGCTGGGCCTGGGTGTGTTGCACTTTTCCTTAAATGAGGGAAGTTACTGAGTTTTGATCGTTCCTAAGAAAAACCATTTTAGGAAAAAATAGGCTCATATCCTTCTGGGTTTTTTTTCCTATATACCAAGTGCCAAGCGACTGGAAGCACTGTGTACATCAGCACAATTGATGGATTACGATGCAGAGGGTTGGTATCCTGCACTCTCCCATTTAAATCATTATCGGAAAAATGGTTTCTTATCATCCATACTTGTTATTACAGTCCTTGTGAACAGGAGGGCATAAATTGTCTGAATAATAATGAGAGTGGATTTGGAACAAAATTACTTCCCAAACATTTGGCTAATGCTGGAGGCAGCAGTGAAAATTGAGGAAGATCCCTGGCATGCAGGAAAGACATTACTGTTTTTAAAGTTATACATCTTTGGAGAAGAGTAAAATGCAATGGCTTCAACCAGCATGAGCCAAGTTTCTTTCTCTACTTTTTAGCTTGACTTTCCCTTATCAAGAATAAAGCACAGCAATCTGTTTTCACAGATCCAAACCAGTGAGAGCAGTAGGGCTATACAGCATCAGCAAGGCTCTCACCACAGCTGGCTCCAGTGGCGGCACTGGGGAGTAATGCAGGCAACACAACCAAGCATGGGCTGCCTGTGACAGACAGATGTGCGCAACCACCACTGGAAGTACAGCTGGGGAGAGAACATTGAAGCTTTGCAGTTTGTTCTTCCAACAGGCACAGCTCAAGATCACAGTGCTGCTGCATAATACGCTCTCTGGGAGACAACATAGGAGCTTGGCTGAATTTGGACATTAAACTTCATCTTTTTCTTTACCCATGAGCATGCAGGAGCACTCATAGCTTTTTCTGTCCCACTCTTCCAACCCAAGAATGGGTTATTGTCCATCAAGGAAAAATAGCAATGTTTTTTTGGCCTTGGCACAGATGAAGTAAGTTCTCCACATTCCTACTGGAGATTTGCGTACCATTATATTGTAAGACAAACCTAGGCCTCCTCAGAAAACACTTTATAGCATGTGTGACATCTTGTTTCTCTTAAAAAACCTTTATACATTATGTTTATGATGCTATATTTATGCTTCTATACATTATGCTATATATAATAAGCATCCACACTGGCGTGAGGAGTAAGGGACCTGGGTGCTCCCAACCTATGACCTGCCTGTAGGTCCCTGAATTCCCCATTTGGTCATTCTCAAAGAAGGGCACAAGTTTTACCTTTCCCCCCATGTCAGGGTACCCCCAAATCTCCACAGCTTTTTGGAGAGGACAGACAGTAGCATCGTTGTTGTGATGTCTTCCAACTGTCTCAGCATCCCAGTGCAACAGCTATCAGATTCACTGTGCCTAGGAATTACTGGTGAGAACTGCAAATGGAATTAATATTGTGGCCAAAATATTCTCCATGTCCAATGCCATCCCCCTGGATCCCGTCTTTTAAATAACAAATCACACATGGAGGGACTGAAGCTGATGGAAAACTCATCTTCCTGCTTACATACCCAAACTGTGTGATTATCCCTGCTTTACACTGGGTTGCCACTCTCTCCTCTTCCTGGCTACTGTCTCAAGTATTTTATTCCACACAATATTCTTCTCTCTCAAGGGAGAGAAGGTAGAGGAAACCAGACAATGTTCCCTTGATGCCTTTTCATATCATATACACTGTCAAGTAATTTTAACACTAAAGAAGTAGAATTTCTCTGGGAAGATGGACATTGCCATCTAAAAGGAAGATAGATTCCCCTGTGCAAACAAGAAATGGTTCTTCTCAACCTCTTGCTAAGTTCTTCAACATGCAATAACTGTGAGACTGAACTCATGGCATTGCCCTGGAGGCTTTAATAGATGCCTCTTTTGAAGATTATATCTTGCAAATAGTCCAGTAATTAAAAAACAATCCATGTGAAAATCAAAAGCTATATAAAATCAATTTGAAAATCATCGATCAAAAAAAAGTAAGTCTCTTGATTCATCCTTACCTTAACTATTGTCTGAAGGAAAAATATGCTCTCTTTGTAGCTCTAAATAACATGCCACATGCAGCCTCCTCCCTGTGATTCAGCCCAGTGCAACATGTTGAAGAAGAAACTGGAAAAAAATAGACATTACGAGGTTTTGGGAGTTCCTCCAGTAAAGAAAAACAACTTACTCTGCATCTATGTTTCTTTGCCAGCAGCTGAGCCTGCAGCCCACGAGAAAAATTCCTAATCAGTCCAGGATGATAGGAATCATGTTACTAGCAGAGGAGCTGTAATGCTTACAGGGTCTTTCTGCTGATGTTTACTTGTGAATACTGATCCTGGGAAAGAGGAATATTTCAGACTTTATTGATGAACCTCAAGCCTGAGTGATACTTCCTCTCCTGGGACCAGCATTCAACACAGTATTTGAGGCAACAGCAGCAAAACACTCCCGTATAGCAGGAAATCTGCATCATCTCTGCTCTGAATCAAGGACTGTTGTAATGGAGAAGTGATGAATTTCTGTAGTGAGCTGAATTATGCACAACAAAATTTCCTTCCAAGGTCTCTAATACCATTCACAATCTATCTCATACCTAGCTGTAACTAACCATCAGAGCCAAGCTGTCTGCATCATGAATCTGGAGAAGTGGGGACTGGCTGAGCCGATGATGTTGTCGTTGTGTGTAGGTATGTAATCACCTAGAAGACCCAGATGAGAGTACCGTTGGTAGCCCTCTCCCAAGAGGTTGTGCTGCACACATTTGTGTTGGAAGGCTGGTAGGTTCATGGAGAATCACAAAGGGCACCCACAGTCTCAGAAATGAATCCTCCATTTGCAGGGATTTGGACAAGGCTGGGGGAAGCAACCTTCGTGGCACCAGTGAGCATCACAGGTAGGGACATCACCAGCCCCAGTAAGCTTTTGATCGGTTTGTGTGGCAGCCTTCCGGGTGTGCAGCCCTAGTGGCCCTAGAAACAGAAACTGACTCTGGAGGAGTCAGAATAGAAGGGGATCAACACCCTTCGCTTAACGGTAGGATCCCACTCTGCCCAGTTGGTGGGATGGATGGACGCATGGACGGATGGACAGATGGATGGATGGACAGACTGGATGGGTAGGCGAGTGGGTGGATGGATGTATGGATGTATGGATGGATGGATGGAGAGATGGAAGGATGGGTGAATGGGTGGGTGGATAAGTAGGTCAATGGAGACACCTCACTATGAACGTAGAAGTGTGGACTCATTTAAAGAGCTCCAGAGTCTGCTGCCAGGTGCCCTGTCTTGGCCCCAGAAGCCTGAGCACCTCCAGGCACAGAAGGCGATCCCATTTTCACTCAGCAAAGCATCCGTGGGAATAGCACTGCCTGTGTCGTGCCTCCATGTCATTTGAGTGTCTTACCTGGCACCCAGGCAGATGTAGGCAGCATAAGCTGACTTTGATTCTGTAGCACTTGACACAATTCAGCTGAACAGACTGCTTTGGAAGATGGCCCTTGTGTGACAAAAGGCGAGGAGAGGTAGATGACAGCTGCATCTAAACTCATGTGAGCCCTGAGGCTGGCAAGCAAGCCCATGCTCTCACCAGATCTATAACATCCAGAGTGAATACTGATCTCATATAGAATCAAATATTATTCAGAACCATGCACAATAAACCATTTATAAGCCTCTAAGAGAAGCTAAATTTTCTAAAGACAAGGTAAACCTTTGATGTTTAATAACCTGTATTATAATAAGTATCTGCTTTGGAAAATAAGAAATGAAAACTGAAGTCTCTCAAGCAAAGCAATCACTCACCTGCTGCAAATTGGTTTACAAGACATTTTAATATATCACCAAATTATCACGGTTATTGTCCAGCACACTTGGGAAGGCAGTGCTATACTTGCCAGACCTCTGCAGCCAGCAGAAGCAGATTTTAAAATAGACACAGAGATATCTTTTCTCAGGACATGACTTCAAGCCAGGAATGCAACATAGTAAAACGAAGAGAAAATAAACCACATGGGAGACTGGTCCATCCAAAGTAAGGCAAAACAGGGCCTTACTTCTTCTCCTGTCCCCAACCTAAAAGTGCAGCTGTTTTTTCACAACATAGTTATTTGCTCTCTAAAAAAATAATAAATAAAATCATTTAACAGTGTAAAGAAAATGGGCCAGTGGTTCCTGCTTTGGAGGAGCTGGAATAGACTTCCTAAAGAGGTGGCCGATGCCCCAAGCCTGTCTGTGTTGAAGAGACATTTGGACAAAGCCCTTAACAGCATGCTTTAACTTTAGGTCAAGAACTTCGTTCTGAAGTGGTCAAGAACTTTGAGTAGGTGATCACTGTAGGCTCCTTCTATCTGGAATTATTCTGTGCTAAATTAGGAAGAAGGAATAAAGCATTGTAAAAGAATGGGATTTCTTTAAAGGTATATGCTGTAAGGGCCAACCATCTTGGTGCATTTACCAGGAGGCAAGCAGAGTCCTGGCAGAAACATTACGGTGACTTAGATAAGCTTCAAAAACCCTTGCATGTGGAGAAAGCCAAGGATAAAAGCCACAAGTGACAGTGAAATCCAAATATCTGGTGTGTCTAAGCACACAATGAATGAATTGTTTCATAAAAAAATGTTAGGAAGGGGGACCTAACTCAAAGCAGGGAGAACAATCCTAATGAATGGATTGAAGAAAGTCAAGCGACCATTGTATGATAATGAGCAAAAATGCAGTCATCAATGCATCCCAAAATCCTGCAAAACCAGGAATATTAAAGTTGTGGAGAGCAGGTAGTGGAAACAGAGAATTACTTAGAAGGTTGGAAACAGTTCCTTGTCAGTAATGGTTTTTAATGAGTTGCTCTTATTATATGTAATCATATGCTTCTGTGTGGTAGTTGAACTCTGTATAAGAGCCAGGTGTTCTCATCTGCTATTCTCTCTGCTTAGCATGTTATTGTCCAATTACATAATCCAAATAAAATGGACGGATTTTTTAGAAATCTGTAAGTAAGGATAATTAGCTCATTGCATGCATGTAAATAAAACCTCTAACTATACAGCTTCAGTGGCAATGTAGAAGGAAAATACTTGAAAACAGAATAAAAGAGGAGTCCTCAGCACTGCCCCAAGTGAGCAGCAGCTGAGCAAGAGCATGTTGGTGCAGAGGAGGATTACCCTTGCAGGATGTTGTACCTGGACAGTGGTGCAAGGCTTTGTGGGAGAGACATTGCTGCCTCACGGGCTCCTTGGCCCCAGCAGAGACCTGCAATGGTGGGACACCTGCCCTGGCAGGCAGCATTAGTGTACCCACCTCCCCAGACCAGCCTGAGCACTGCACCCTGCCGTGTTGCCTATAAGCTCTGGGTAAACCCACCACTCTGCATTCAGTTTCTGAACTGTGGCACTTCAGCAGCCTTGGCCACAGAATCTTCCTCTGCTTGATTTTCATTTTGAACTGCAGAAATGTTTAATTTTAATTACATGGAGGAAAAAACAGGAAATTCACCAAGACCTGTAGATCAAAGTCTTCATGTACTTTGGGGCATTGTATAAACAAACAAACACCAAACAACAACAACAACAACATAAGAAAACAACAAACAAACAAAACCCCCCCAAACAAGAAAAAAAAAAGAAAAAAAAAGCCACAAATTAGGAAAAAATTTTGTTATGTCAATGATGTTACTGTGACAAAGTGAACAAGGTTCCCCAAATAAGTTTGTTGCGTTTAGAAAAAACTTCTTTCTTTCACACTGTCATATCATTACTCATTGTCCCAAATTAATTCTTCCTGGCTTCCTATACAAGCTTTCTGAAAGCTTGTTTACAGGTTTGCCAGCTCTTCTTTTCATGGGCATACAGCAGGCCTCTGACAGGTAGCATTTTGAACACTGTGTTGTGAAAAAGTATTTATCCACCCAACAGGCATATTCTTGGATGAAGGTATACATTATTTGGTAGAAAAGGTTTCCATGTGTAAGGTGAAATAATCTAAAATACGTACTACCAGGTATGTTAGCATGTACTTTACAATGTGTATGTACATATGCAGTCAGCAGCAACTGCTCAGCAGATTTCCATCCCCCTGCAGTCACGGCAATGAATGGTGCCCTTACATGAGGCTTTGAAGTAAATGACAAAGATAACTCAGTTTTCATTACCTCAAGCAAAGGTCCTGGCTGCTGACAGAGGGCGATGACTGAGTTTACAGATTAACTTTTCAAGCACCCATTCATTTCTTGGTCCCTTCAAACACCTCCTATTTAACAGCAATGACAAGCAGTCTGAACCCCAGGACTTCTGCCTGCTACTCCTGTTAACTTCGAGTTACACACACATTTTCATCACCTTATTAGAGTTTTCTGAGGCTCTGGTAGCAGCATTTGCCTGATGCTTGTTGCAGTCTGACTGCCAGCACTGAGAAGCAGCACAAAGGTCCCTGGGATCAGAGTTAACTTTGCTGTTTGATTTTTAAACTGTCTTTTAACTCTTACAACTGGACACTGATAAATTATAGTGTAATAGTGCAGGTAATGTATTTTTTAGCCTGAAAGTGTAGGATGCCTGGGAAGGAGGAAGGCTGATGGTGGTGCCATACTGCCCCATGTTCCCGGATGAAGTTTTGGGCAAAATCCATCCACATGATTGGTGTGTGGCTCGTGCACTGCATGAACAGTGCTGTTACAGAGTGAGCTGCAAGCCACCTCTGCACAGTCCATGTTCAAGTGTGCTGTGCATCACCCACTTGGACAACCTGCCCTGCCTGCTGTTAGGCATTATAAAGCAGGACCTGGCCTTCAAGAGGCACGTTTTGATGTAACCCAGTTACTCTAAACAGATCACAGTATCATCAAATGGTTTGGGTTGAAAAGAACCTTAAAGACAATCAAGTTCCAACCCCCCTGCCATGGGCAGGGACACCTTCCACTAGGCCAGGTTGCTGCAAGTCCCATCCAACGTGGCCTTGAACACAGCTTCTCTGGGCAACCTGTACCAGCACTTCACCACCCTCACAGGGAAGAACTTCTGCCTAAGATCTAATCTAAATCTCTCCTCTTTAAATTCAAAGTCATTACCCCTTGCCCTATCCCTACTTGCCTTCTCCGGATTTCTTTTTGGCCCCTTCAGGCACTGGAAACTGCTCTAAGGTCTTCCCAGAGCTTTCTTTTCTTCAGGCTCAACAAGCCCAGCTCCCTCAGCCTGTCTCCAAAGATGCTCATAGCATCTTTACAGCTTCCTCTGGACTTTTTCATTTTGTTTTTTCCAAAAAATGGAAACAATGTTTAACTTTATTTTCTTTGATGTTGCCATGGCATTTGCACTTCTTTCTTTTACCCTTTCATACCCCCTCCCCCCCCCCCCCCCAGTTCTACTTCTTTTCCTAAGGTACATCTTTCATATATTTCAGATAAAAAATAATTCCATTTTTTACCTTTCCACATAAAATTCAGCCTTCTGCACTTTGAAAGTAATAAAAATACTTCTGGCAAAGTAATCTCCTGTGCAAGATATCAGGGGAGGCAAAATTGGATCTTCCAACACATTCCAGGCTCCTGCTGCCAGAGGGAAAGCTAGGGCAGGGAGCACCAGTGGGTCTGCTCACCCATGTTAGACATCATATACCTCAGAAGCAAGCAATCCACTCCAATTACCTGCTGCTGCTTGCTTTTACTGCCACTTACTGCCATTAAAAAAACAAACAAGGAAAGAAAAAATCCCAAAATGAAACTGTTACCTTACAAATATTTTCATTTCCAGTGAGTTTATTATGGCAACTTTTGCTTTACAAGTAACAAAAGAATAGGTGTAATTGACATCCATTTAGTGGGAGTGGTACTTCCAAAGTGAGCTCAGCCCTTTTTTTAACCCTTTCCAAGATAAGCAGTACTACTTACATGAGAAAGCCCAAAGCACCTGAAAAGTGCGTTTGTCATCTCCAAATTTTAGATTTTAATTTAAAGTATTCCAGCTCAGAGTCCTGAAGAGAAGTAAAATTATAAAAAAATACATTTTTCTTTAAAAAAATCAGAAACATTCAGTCTACAACCTCGTTTTGCCTGGTGAATGACATGTTCTGCTGTGGCAGCTGGCTGGATCCATAGGACAAGCAAGGGAGCATGAGATCGTGAGGAGCAGCTCAGGCAAGATAGAGGAAGCACCCCAAAACCATCCTTTGCATCAGTCTGATCTCAGTGTGACCAGACAAGCCGGAGACTCCAACAGAAGATCTGCTAGATCCAAAGCAGCACCTCACCCAGCACACCATGCTTTTTAGCTTACTCTAGCAAACAAATTAAGTGATGACCAATACTTAATACCCAACAGGAACAGTGAGGTTCAATCACAGCTAAGCAACACTTTTTAGAAGACACTGCTGTTCCTTTCTGGCTCACAAAAAAACAAAACAAAACACAACACCGCTTTTTATCAACCCCTGCAATTTAAAGCTGGTCACAATGGGCGGGCAGCTAATAGCCATGCTCTGCTAATGAGACGCACTCACACAGACAGCAGTTCTTCAGGAAATTGCCCGTCACAGCTGGGCTCCTCCCTGCTCAGTTTGGATAAAATCTAAGGCATGGAGGGCCTCAGGTAATTGGTCGCAAGACTGGGATCCTTTTCACTTGCATTTTTGTGTGCTAAGCGTATGTAAAAAGACAATTTATTGTAGCTTGAGAAACTCACGATGGCATTCACGGTATCCTCAAACTCATAAATTCATGATGGTCACTGGATTATTGTTTCACATGACACTTTGTTTAAGAAAACTAGGCAAATATTGTGTTAATACATTTCTGCAAAATGGATTAAAAAATGTACAGCTGCAAATTGTGAATTGATGTATTGGCAGAATATGAGCTGGCTTTTTATCAGGGCCTGTGCCTGGTTCTAGCCCGTCCTGTATGAGTAGATTGCAAACCCGATACAGGGGGCAAGGGTAAGTACAAGCTAATGCTTTTCACAGCCAAGTATACTAAGCTAGAATGTGAAACAGCTGCCAGAGGATTTGGGGTTATGGGGCATCCGAAGTTATATGTGTGTTGGGCATGTCCCACTACTATGGAAAAAATAGTGTGTTGTAAATGAGGAGGCACAGACATGAACAAGCTGTACAGGAAATATGATGCAACTCTTTTATCCGCTTAAAGAGACCTCAGCCATTTACTCTGGGCTCCCTCTTCCCATGTGACCATGGTGCCAGCTGAAGGCCAATCAAGAGGGCTATAGAAGCCCTCAGGTGGCCTTAGAGGAGAGATATAAGGGATGCTTTTTGCTGCTTTTCGCTGCATCCATGAAGGCTGAAAAAGTTTGTGTTAAGGATCACTTTAAAATGAACTGTATTGTTTCTTCTCCAGGTAGGTAAAAGGCAACAGGAGAAGGAAGCAGCCTAAATTTGGGATACACTGTGTTTACATGGCAAGATTTTGGTGCTGGGGGTGCTGCAGGGGCAGCTTCTGAGAGAAGATGCAAAAAGCTGCTCCTACGCTGCAAAGATAGTTTTGACCAGCTCCAAGATGGATCTGCCACTGGCTAAAGCTGATCCCATCCATGTTATGGTGCTTCCAGGTTAGTGAGGAAGGAGGTGAGGACGTGCTATAGAAACCAGAGTTCCTCTGATGCCTATAGTGAGGCAGACTGTGGAGCCTGTGGAAGTCCATGGTGGAGAAGATATGAACCTGAAGCTGGAGCAGCAGGATGCCCAAAGGAAGCCTGTGCTAGATCAGACTCCTGGAAAGACCTGTGTCCCTGCAGATGACTCACAACGGAGCAGACCCTTGCTGAAGGACTGCACCCCCGGGAGGGGCCCCACACTGGAGTAGTGAAGAGTGTGAGCAGGAAGGACTAGCAGAGGTGAAGCATCAGGAGCTGACCACAATCCCTATTCCCTGTCTCCCCATGCTGCATGGGGTGGGGAAGGCAGAACATTGAGAAGGGAAGTTGAGCCTGGGAAGAAGGGAGGGGTGGGGAAAAGGTGTTTTTAGTTTGCTATTATTGCTCACGATCCTGCTCTGTTACAATTAATTTCCTCAAGTCAAGTCTATTTTGCCTGTGACAGTAATTGCTAAGTGACCTCTACATCCTTATCTTGACCTGTGAGCATTTTTGTCATATTTTTCACTTGTTCTATTCATGGAGGGGGAGTGATGGAGTGGCTGGGTGGGCACCTGTCAGCCAGCCATTGTCAACCTGAAACAGGAAAAATCCATACTTACCTTTGGGTAAGACACCAGATGTCCCAGACTGCTTGGAATCTGCAGGCATGGTTGTACTGCATGGGGCAGTGACAGAACTGAAATGCTTTGGACAGATGTGATGGGGCTCATCCTTGATGTGGTGGACAATAGTAAGGATTTTCTTCATATTTTGGAAGAACTTGCTTCTCAGCCTGGCACTGAAATTGCTGTAAGTGAAAAGATGCTGCTGAGACCGCTGTGGGGAAAAATATTTTGGTGCCATTTTTCAGGAAAGTTGTTGGAAGAAAATATCTGTGGAAAAATGATTTGAGGTATTGAAACCTTCACGGTGGGAGTGAAATTGGCCACCCATTTGGGCAGCTGGGGAAAGGACGGGAGGTGGCTTCAGGTGAGAAAAGCTCCTTTTCTCTGATATAGCAGCTATAGGATGCATTGTCTGGGAAATAAAGCAAAAAGTTTCAGCCCAGATGTGAGGAGAAGGAATCATGAACAAGATTTCTTGAAATTTTTATTTTTTGTTTTAAGCTAGGCTTGATTATGTCTTAAAGGTAACTTCAGTGACTTTCTATAAGATGCTTCCAGATCAGCACAGTGTGTGGTTTTTTTCTGATTAGGTTGGAGTTTGCAGTGATTTAAGTCCAGATAGATAGTTTGCTCTGAAAAGTTTGTAATGTTCACTGCTGCGTATGCTGTCGCTTTCAGCGTAGGCCTTATACACATGTCAAAAATCAAATGTTTCTCTAATCAAAGGCAATATAGATGTCATGTTCATTTATGTAAAAATATTTTGGGCTGTCTTTAGCTGAACTGAGTTATGAAACAGAAGGATAAAACTTCTACTTTGTGTACAGCTGACCAATTTTCTTTGTGCTGAAAGGAAATAATTCTTCTTCCAGAGAAGAGTTCTCTAGTGCTGAGTTGTATATCAGTGTGGAAGTCAATATTCACCTGAATATTATTTGTTGCAAGTATGCAGTTTGTATAGTTTACTTGACTTTGAAATAGTGCTGTCTGTAGGTAGACATCAGTGTGGGATGTACAAGAGTAGACAAGATAGTTCTGGGGAGAGGATTTGGAGGAGCCTTTAGGAAATCTGGGCCAGTTTAGCATTAATTGCAGTTGTATGGTCTTAATAAACAATTTTCTTAA